>WTSP01019515.1:57035-81399 GCA_025331215.1 Actenoides lindsayi | reverse complement strand
ACCCCAGCACCCAGTGGTCAGATTATCAACTGGTGTAAATCATTAGCACTCCAGTAATGTTAAAAAGAATGATGCTTGTTTACCGTCTGTCTCCTTTGTTTTCTATATGGGTCTATCAGGGAGGGGCTGCAAGTCTGCTGAGGGAACTGAGCCCATAATGGGAGGTGCGTGGGCACCTACAGGTTGGGACTGCTACTTGTCCTCCTGAGTCCTCTCTACCCTTTACTGTCTGCTGTCACTTTTACATGGTTCAAAATTGCCCAGGTGTTTCTGGGGCTCAAGAGTTGCTGTCTGAGATACAGTAAGAAGTACCACTGGGACCTCTGAGGCTGGAGGCTTTATTATGATGGCTTTGAGACAGTGATCTGGAAGATGCACAGGTGTTCCGGAAATAAAGAATCCTGTCATACTCAGCATCTTCTCTGGGGGTGATGGCCTTTTCACTCTGCCTCCTTGTTAGATTATTAGGCCTCCTGGTCTTTCTGCATTTAGGGAGATGAAAATTAGGTGTTTTTTGATTAGCTACAGTATGGCTATGTGGTAGGTGGAAAGCTCATCTCATAGGGATGCTTTGTGGGTTCTGCTGCCATTGCGGGTATCGGGCAGAGAGCAGAGAAGCACAGGTGCTTCTGCTGTGGGTACTTGTCTAAAAAGCAGGCCTGAGCAATGGGGATCTTTTGTCTCCGTGGAGAAGACTGCCCAGTGAAGAATGCAGGCGTGGTCATAGCTTGTGACTTTTGCACTTTGTGACCAGGGACAGGCACAGATGAATAGTTACCCAATGCTTTTGACTGTGGCAGCAGATCACAGAATTTCTTGCATCCACCAAGAAGACCACAGGCTTTTGCATATGACACTTCCCCTTCCATGCCATGCTTTTCATCAGTGGACCTTTCTGGAAGAACTACACGAGGTCTTTATCACCACTGTCATTTTAGAGACGTAAATGGACACATCGGGGTTTACTCAGGGCAGTGTATGGCAAGTCTCCCTGGAGGCTGCAGGACTCCCTAATGCAATCCATGAAGCCTCTTTTGACATTAAAAGCTCTAAATGGCTTGGGGTCTGGCTGCCATGGAGACATGATCTAAGCCATCTGAGGCACAGAGTTTGGGCTCAGATAGGGACTTGAATCAAGGGCTCCAGAAAAGAGGCAGCAGGGCATTATCAATGAAATGTTTTCAACTGTAATGCCTCCTTGTGCTGGTGCAGAGAAGCTGGTGCTACTGAATGCCTTCTTTGCTTCAGTCTTCACTGCTAAGACCAGCCCTCAGAAATCCCAGACCCTCAGAGTAAGAGAGAAAGCCTGAAGGGAGGAAGACTCTCCACTGGTCAGTGAGGATTGGGTTAGAAATCACCTGGGTAAACTGAACATGCACAAATCCATGTGTCCTGAAGGGATGCACCCATGAGTGCTGGGGGAGCTGGCAGATGTTGCTGCTCTGCCACTCTCCATCATTTCTGAAAGATCATGGAGAAGGAGAGGTTCCTGAGGACTGGAGGAAAGGCAATGTCACTCCAGTCTTCAAAAAGGGCAAGAAGGAAGACCCTGGAAATTACAGACCAGTCAGCCTCACCTTCATCCCTGGAAAGGTGATGAAGCATCTCATGCTGGAGATCATATCTCAGCACATGGAAGAAAAGAAGGTTATCAAGAGTAGCTAGCATGGGTTTACCAAAGTGAAGTCATGTCTGACTAATCTGGTAGCCTTCTGTGATGCTCTAACTGAATGGGTAGATGCAGGAAGAGCAGTGGATGTTGTCTACCTTGACTTCAGCAATGCTTTTGACACTGTCTCCCATAACATCCTCATGGGTAAGCTCAGGAAGTGTGGTTTAGAAGAGTGGATGATGAGATGGCTGAACAATAGAGCTCAGAGGGTTGTGATCAGTGATGCAGAGTCCAGTTGGACATCTGTAACTAGTGGTGTTCCCCAGGGGTCAGTACTGGGTCCAGTCTTATTCAACATCTTTATCAATGACCTGGATGAAGGGACAGAGTGCACCCTCAGCAAGTTTGCTGATGATACGAAACTGGGAGGAGGGACTGGTACATCGGAAGGCTGTGCTGCCATCCAGCGACATCTGGACAGACTGGAGAGCTGGGCAAAGAGGAACATAATGATATTCAACAAGGGCAAATGTAGAGTCCTACACATGCGGGGAAATAACAGCACTACTGCAGTACAAGTTAGGGGTAGACCTACTGACAGCAGCTCCATGGTGAAGGACCTTGGCATCCTGGTGGACAATAAGTTATCCAAGGGACAGCAATGTGCCCTTATGGACAGGAAGGCCAATGGTATCCTGGGGTGCATAAAGAAGAGAGTGTCCATCAGGTCAGGGTAGGTTCTCCTCCTCCTCTACTCTGCCCTAGTGAGACCACATCTGGAGTATTGTGTCCAGTTGTGGTCTCAGAAGCTGCAGATGGGATTTTCAAACTATTGAGAGAGCTGGGGGCTCTGCTTCCAGTGGGGCTGCAGTAAGATGTATGCACTGATGTTTGTTCTTTTGGAAAGAAGTCTCTGTTGCAATCTACAGGTTATCTTTGAAGAAAATTCTCTAACTGCAGTAATTGTATGGGCTGAAGACACTTCATTTTGTGCTGAATAACAAGTGAAACGTTGCTGATGGCGTCACCCATCACCCAGAATGCAAAATGTGTGTGTTGTGGCATACTGAAGAAACAGTCAAAGTATATCCGGTGACACACAGCTCTAAGGCAGCATTGCTGTCTTGCTGAAGTCTCCAGATTTTAGGACCAACTCCCAAGTCTAAAATTTTAGAGTTTTCCTGGAGACAAGTCCTTATCTTTCCATGTTAAATTTTGCACTATGCTGAGAGACTAAACACGGTTGTAAGAGGTAAAACATGCTTCTAAGCATCTCCCAGCACTTTCCAAAGCTGTATTTTAGCCACATCAGGGTTTTTTTTTGTTGAGACAGATGAGATGGAAGTCACGAGTTGTTTTTTTTTCCACTTGTGTGTGCTCAGATGCCATAGGTATTCAGACTCATGCAGTCCATTCTTATCTTATGCTCATGAGAGATGTCTGAGTAACATTTGGGGATGCTGTTTATTGTAGTAATTCATAATGGTAGTCACAACAGAGATCTTAAAACAAAAGACCCCGCATGTTTTACCAAGAGAAGCCACAGTAACAGGTTTCAGTGTAAATGAGAGTTGTATTGCCTTCCATCAGAGATGACTTGAAAATAAAGTACTTTGATGGTAATACTGCAGATGTCTGCAGGAAACCCAGAACAGCCTCGAACACTGTAGTTAGATAGCTGTGCAAAAAAGTACATGAAGGGAAGAGCTAATGTGCAATACTTCTATTTAAGATAGAGGGAGGAAATAGAAATTGTGATAGCATGCTATTTCAAGTAATAATAGAAAGTACTTGATGTTTACATGGTGAATGGATCAATACTAATTCTGTAGTCAGGGCACATACAGTAGTTTGGATTATTCAAGTGATAGATGCACTCGGTATAGCTGAAATTTCCACCCTGCAACATTTATTTCTCACTGCGTGTTAGATGGAATTTTCCACCCAACTATCTGAAAGGATTTGCATAAGAATGGTGATAGAGCAGTATTCTTTAATGATGTGCTTTTCTTTGTTAAACTTCAAAAATGTCTACGATGCATGATGAGGTTCGGAAGAATTGCCAAGCTAATGCTTTTATATTTTCTTTAAAGAGCTTATCTTCACTGTGTTGTGGGAGTTACTTTATATTGTTGTCATAAAGGCAGTAGCAGTAAAGCTGACTTTGTAGCAACCCTGGTAGGTGCCCCCTCCTCCTTTACCTTTACCTTCAGGTCTTCAGTACGGCTGGAGGAGACAGATCGCAACACCCCTTATCCAGCACCTGTTTGCCCTAATGTTAACTCATTTATACTGCTTCTGTGGTGCCATACATGGCATTACTCATGGTTGTACTGTGTCATTGTACTTTTAAAACAATGACCTTGGCATTTAACCTAGATCAGCCCATGTTGCTGTACTGTTTGTTGAAACGGGGTCATAACCAGGCTTTTGCCAAAATGATGTCTTGATTTAAAAGAAACTCAGGATTAAACTAAATGTGAAAATCTGCCAATGATGATTTTTACAGAATGATAGAGAAGACCCTTCTTCAAAAAAAAAGTCTATTTTTTTAAAATATGAGGGGAAAATTGCTTGAAATTGGTGCGTTTTAGGAATGCAACCTGATTGGAAACAGTATTTACTTCTGGCCATTGGCCCAGTGAGTCACCTTCTAACCTGCGCTATAGTGAAGCTATTCATAAACTTCCAACAGCAAGAAAAATAAGCAAGACAAGTGACTGTGGGGATTGTCATCAAATTAATTTTCATGTAGAGTGCAATGACTCCACTTTTGCAACAGCTATCAGACAGAGTGGGGCTGATTCTTCCCTGAATCAAGAGTTCTGTAGCACAGCACAAATGTAACTGAGAAACAAGCTGGATTTCATTGGGTTTACTTTTCTGTTTAATTTTTGCCGTTACTGATAATAGGCATTAATTAGAAAAAAAAAAAACCCACTAACAGGCATAACTTTTTCCATAATGATCTGAGGCTGTGCCCTGATATTGGACCTCACATGTCAAATTCACTTGCATTTTATTTTGAGAGGATAAAAGTAGTTGTGTATCCTGTGCATGAACATTATAGCTATATACAAGAGTGCAGTGCATCCCCTTTGTGTGGCTTGGTAGTCAGTCACTCTCACAGGACAATCATTCGCATTCCTGTGTTGTCCTCACTTCTTCAGCCTATCTTCCTTAGCCCCTCAAACTCTAGGATAGCTCTCTGCAGTGAGAGCAGAGTTATTTGAGCTGAAAGAAGGGAGGGAAATTTTTATAGCATATCTCTTTTGAAAACAATATTTATTGCAATGCCTGTAAAAGTAAACATCCAAAAGTCAAAATCTGCACAGTTACTTTCTTAGTGGTAGCTGGAGAAGGTTGTGTTTTACTACATTGTAGTACTGCACAAGTACAAATGGATGTAGGTATTTATGTGTGCATGTATAGCTATACACAATGTTTATATATTTAGGTGTTTGTCCTGACATTTATAACATGAGATCACGAGATAATTCAGGAAGGGACCTTAGGAGATGTCTAGTCTAACCTGCTGCTCAAAGCAGGCTCAGCCATGAGTTCAGGCCATGGTGTTCACGGTTTTGTTCAGTTGGATCCTGAAAACTTCCAAGGATGGAGGCAGCACAACCTCCCTGGGCAATCAGTTCCACTGCTTGCCTCTACTCAAGGTAAGAAGTGTGTCCTTATCTTCAGCCTGAAACTCTCTAGTTTCAGCAGCTGATGCCACTATCCCTTAGATCTCCCATGAGGGAGATCTTCCCAGCTGGGAAGGGGCTGTCACTTTCTCATCTGTCCTTTCCCAGTAGGCACTGTGGTGCAGTAAGAGCTCCTAAAGCCATCTCTACTCCACACTGAACCAGCCCTGGCCCCACAGCCAGTCCTCAAAGGGTAATGTTCCAGCCCCACTATTTTAGTGGCATCCCCTGGCCCCCATCAGTTTGTTGACATCTCTCCCACGAGGTCCCTGAAACAGGACATAGTGCCCAGATGAGGCCTGATGAGTCTTCCTCAGTTTCCTGCTGGCATTGGTGTTGGAGCAGGGCTGCCTGCTGGTTCTGCTCCCATTGTATGGGGTCCCTACTGGCCCCTTTCTTCAACATGTTGTGTATATATGTACAGATGTTTGCCTAAACCGTATTTTTTAAATGTGCTTGTGCTGATATTTAAGCCAGCACGCTTAACATGTTAAATTAAATTCAAGCTTGTATTTTTAGTGTTTAGTTGAATTTCTGAGGAGTGGTATATCCTCACATCTCTGAATTGGTATTATTCTGTCTTGTGTATACCTCCTTACCACAGGATGACCCTTGTCCTGCCTCTGGAAACATTTTGTGATGTTGGCACAATATGTTTAGACTTGTCGTCCATTACTTGGCATCCATCAAGAAGGGAGGATATCCTAGCTGTGGAGACTTTTGATAATGGGACTGGCACCAGGACATACACAAAGATGACCGGATGGACTAGGCAGTTTGGAGGAGCGTATACTGGCACAGTCACTGTACTGATGCTAGAGATGAAAGTATGTGGAAAGAATCGAAAAGGTCAGCTTTAAAACAAAAATACTTTTGTCTGCATGAGTGCGATATTTTCTTTTTAGTAGTAATTTTTTCCCAAAGACAAGCATAGCTCTTCCATGCACATGATGAAAAAATGCCCCTGCGGCTTGGTTTGTTCATCACTGCCCACCGCCTGCGTGCTTGTCCCACAGTGCTGCTCTGCAGTGTTGGCTGAGGTGTGCAGGCACTGGGATAGCTGTGTCTTAAGAGTAGTGTGTCCCGGGGTCTGTGTCTTATCAGATGTCACAGGTAATGTCTGACTGGTGTTCCTAGTTCTATCTGCTAAAATGGCAGTATACTTGAAAAAAATCTAACTAACTTCATAAGAGCAGCTAGCATGAGAGTATGAGAGGAAGCTGCATGTGCATTTCTTACTAAATTTTACACTCTACTTTTAGTTGCTATTCTGCTATAGCCTTGTCTGACACCTCAGCATGCCAGCTGCACTCATTTTACACAACAGCCAAATCCCCAATTAGTGCAATTGATATTATTTTGCCATTTACACCTGTCTTCTGACTAGGAACTTGCAGGAGTTCCCCTTCTGCCAGTATATGCCTGGTGACTGTAGTCTAGAGTACTCTGCAGTGTCTGGAGAGCCTCAGCCTTCAGTGTTTGTTTTATGCCAGCATCCCAGTCTTAACTGCAGGTGAACAAATACATGTTTTGTGGCATGTGAGAGGACAGTATGTCCAAGGCTAAAAGACAATTGCTTTGGATTTAACTGGTGTATTGGGGAGCAGTGTATTGGCTAGCTAAGTTTATGTGGCATTGGATATGACAACTTCAACTTAGTGTCTCTCTGCTTTCTGGAATTTATGTCCACTCTAGATGTTATTTTAACTTGGGTTTTGTGTTTAATTAACCTGTGTGTTGGGACTGACAAATAAATGCTGCCTTTGTATTGGCAGAAGATGTGGTATTTGTAAAACTATTATGGTGAAGATAAAGCTTTATAACAGTGCAGGAAATAAAGCCCACAAAATTATTTGAGAAGCCACACTATCCAGGATAAATGTTACAGGAATCATTAACCTTCCATAAAAATTCCTTTGCCAGTGAGGAATTTAATACACAGCCTTTCTGAGAGAAGATATTATACCTCAGTCATGTTTTGAAATGCTTTATTTAAGAATTGGACGTGAGGAAAACCTTGGTTTTCTTCAGCTTAGGCTATTTGCGTTCTGATACTTTAAACATTTTTTGTAAACATTGATGCTTAATAGTTCATAGACATGTAAATAATGTTTATATATAAATGATATGTCCTGTGTTTTATATACATACATGATTTTTACAGCAGCTTCCTGTGTTTTTATTTTTTTTTGTCTAATAGGCACCTAGAAGAGGGTGTGACCACAGGAGAATTGTGTAAGCCTGCTTCTAACTACATTAAATAACACTGAGGTTTTTATTATGACAATTTGGAACCATACGTCTTTCTAAGCTGGAAAAAAAAAAAAAAAATCATCCTTTTTTTCTCCTTAAGAGGTGCATTAACTCGGCAGTGCTAGAGATCTAAGCTATCTGCTGGTTTGTTGAAGAGATGTGGTTCAGGCAGAGATGCTGCCACTGCGTTTCTTTCATCCCCTTATGTCACTTTCTGTCAGTCTGTTCAGCAGGGGACTAGCACTGGCAACACCAAGGCTTGAAACTCCCCTCCAGGATGTGGACCACCTGATAAAGCAAAACAAAAGGAATGAGACTGAGGCCTCCAACCTGGTTTGCTAAACAGTCAGTAGATGGTACAGTTACTTCAACAGCTGCAGTTTTGTCTGGGCTGGAATCAATATTTAAGGTGTAAGGTTTTCCTGTTTTATGTCTAACTGCCCAAGTGGTAGACTTTTAGATTCCAGTTACTTGTTTCTGGTCAAAACAAACTTGGCATGTTTGGGTTTTTTTCTTTCCTTTTGCATGGGTAGACCTTGAAACTCCATTGCTTCTCTTGCTATGTTTGGCTTGGTTTACAGCAGCATTAGTGTCTTGTGAAGCCTTCATGACACAAATGTGTTTTGGATTAAGACAGTTCAAAGAAAAAATTTTGTTGTAATTTCTCATCCCTAGTCCTCATATTTCTGCATCTAGAAAAACTTACTCTGTTAAATCTCACTGTTAGAATCTATAGAGTTACTTAGTTTGCACTCCGTCATGGAACTGGTCAGGTAGTATTGTCCCATGATTTCAGACCCAGATTTGATTCAGGAATGGCTGATGGAAGTCATAGCTTTTGGAAAGACCTTCCTGTAATGACTCCAAGTAGCAGAGTTTCTTTTGTGGGAGGTTCTGGTCTACTTCTTCCATAAAACATTTCTATGGTGCACCAATTCTACCCTCCTATTTTTGCCCCAAAGATAAAATGTACCTTTTCATGATTCTCAACCCATGTTTCATCAGAGATTGTGTCTTCAAATGCTGGAACTTTCTGCAACTTTTGATGGCAAGACAAGTCTTTGGTCAGTAAGTATTAAGAGCTATCTGTCCTTGATAAATACTTAGAGCAAACTGCAGATAAATGCTTACAAATAATGATCTATCCTGACTATTGCATTGGAGGTTTCCAAAAATAGTTGTTTATAAGTAAAAGTAATCCTGAGGTTTTGTATTAATAGAATGTTGGTTCAGGTCTTCTCCTTACTGCTAATGCACTAGAAAAACTCAAAAAGAGAGGTCTAAAATGCTATCAGAAGAGAATACTGATGTGAGAGGATCTTGGTCTAAAAATACTCAGTCTTTTGAAGGGATCTACTTTTTGAAAGAATCATGAGTACCCATCTTCCGAAAATCGAGTGATTTTGTGACAGTTTAAGTATGACACAATTTGATGTAGTCTTTTCTTGGCCAGTTTCTGTATCAGTGTGTTGTCTCACAAGCTGTGCATTATAATATAACCTGTCTAGCTGCTTTTTATAATCCATTCTAATGTTTTTCAAAGGGAAGAAAGTTTGCAGTAGAGTTATTAACATCAAGGTCTGAATGCATATGGATCTTTCTAAGTATCCCCACCTCCTCCCCATGAGATTTCGTGAACATAATAATAATAATTGATATTTTGTGTATTTATCACTTGGTATGAACTTCTTGTCTTACTTGAATGCCTGGAGGCTCCTATTGAAATTTCACTGTATTTTGCAAGATGCTGTACAGATGGAGACTATTAGACATCTTCTGCACCTAGGAGCTTGCATTTGACAGGAACAAGACAGATGAAGGACAGGATGAAGAAGCACCAGAGAGGTTTGCTTTACACTGTTTTTTCATGTTGCCCTTTATCACTCTGCTATCTTCCAGAAGTACATTAAATGATGTGATTAGGACTCATTGTATTCTGTTATCTATCTTTCCTTTCAAAGAGAAAAAATCACAAGCTACATGGTCTATGGTTTAAAACACTTTTACATATTGATCCCTGCACTGTTTTTGTGTGCCAGCAGTGGCAAGGTCAGAAAAGGGTTCTCAGTACAGGGAGGCCAAGGCACAATTTTTGTCCATCTACTCATTTGATCTGTGAGTCATTCTGACTTACAGGTGTGTAATGTCACTGGCAGTATGAATAACGCACCCGAGACAGGAAATTTTGGAGCACCAGGCAATCTGCTAGGTATCTTGGGCTCTGGAGACCAAGGATGCAGTCTCTGGATTCTGCTCAGAATCTTGACTCTGCTCTATGGGAAGTCATAGTGGTGAAAATAGGGGAGGGTAGGTGTGATACATTTCTGGAAGACTATGTGGCAGAGAATCATGGCTGCACTACACACTGGAACTTCCTCCTGGCGAGATTTTGTGCTGGGTGTGCTGGGTTGCTAGGATCCTGCCAGTTGCTGAGGGTAGGATGTCACACCCATGTCAGGCTGTTGTGCCTCAGCTTGGTGGCCTTTCTACAGCTGCTAGTTACAAAATATCTTTTGATGTAACCAGCTTGGGGCACTGTTGTAGGAAGTTTTCTTCACTTTCATTAGGTTGTGGACACTTTTTTTTTTTCTTCTACTTTCTTCAGATAGGCAGTCACCTCCTTGCTCAAATACAGGGGCAGGACCCCCAGCTGCTTTTGGACTAGGGTTGGCATCTGGAGGCACCCACACCACTTAAGCACATTCTCTCCCAGCATTTTGCCTTTGCATGTGGTTTTGATTTACTGTTTACCTTTTCAGGCTTATAACAAGTAGGCATCCCAAAGCCTTTTAAACACACTTACTCTCTGTGTCAAGATAGTCCAAGAGGTCATGTACAGATTGAGACTGAACAGTGAAACATCTGCATGTGCTTAACCTTGCTTCATTCTTGGCGTTGCTCTTGAGTGTTCTTTGGGCTTTGATCAGACCTTTTTAATCAGTCCAGGATCTTTCCTCTTCCTCAATATCCTTGCGCATACCTGCTTCTCCAGAGTGCGCAGTCTCCTCATATTCCTGAAGTCAGTTTTTCCTTCTGCCTTTTCACTTTTAAGGTAAAATGGCCAATGAGACCTCTCATGTTTTTATAGCTGTAGGTCCTCTTTGTCAAGGGGACTCTTGGTTAGTTCACAAGACAATCTATGTAGCTGGAGGAGCTGATCTATTTGTTAGACTTGAAAAACTGGTTCATCACAACAATAGCCATTTTGTTGTTCAAGGGACTCTGTCTGAATGGTGTGGATAATTACCTATTTAAAGAGAGGGCAAATAACCCCCATTTTCATAACAGAGTTTGCAGTATGCAAAATCAATCCATGGTCCACAAATTCCCAGATCATGGCACTGGACTTCTGAGTTTCCAGCCATTGCCCTATTAACTTGTTTTCCAGCACCTTTATCTCATGAGGTATGGACTTTTCTATTTTCTTTGTGCTGAAAGACAGCACAAGCTTCAGGTTCCTGGGAAGTTTCTAAATTGAGCCTTACATATTCTTATCAAAGACTAGAGTCAAACTTCAAACTTTCACTAGTGGACTGTAGCCTCTTAGGAATGAAATTTACAATACCAAGATATCTCTATATGCATATATCCCTTACTATAGTGTCCTAACTATAAGCTGCTATAGTTCATTTTATTTGGTAGAACTTTCTGGTGAATTATTTTCTTTCTCAGTAATTTCTCCGTTTAACCACCCTCCTGAGATATCTTTACTGTATTAGCTTCAGCTTTGCTGCATCTTTATCTTTAAATAGCTCTTTTAAATTTGCTTAGGAAATCTGGGGTTTCGTCTGTCTTCAATGGTATTAAAATAGTATCTGAAGGGAGTGTCACCTGGGTAAGAAGACACACCACTAGATGATACTATAAAAGAGAGACAGATGGATTGCTGCTCGGGGACAACAAGATTATGGGTAGAAACCTGTTTACTTTTTGCAATACAGCCGCTGAGCTGAACAAGTCATCAGAACAGAACGAAGCTGAATAATGCATATCTGTACCAGTCTCTAGTTCTCTGGACTGGAGAAGAATTTCTTACACAAAAACTCCTCTTCAGCACTCTTGCAGAGTTGTCTGTCCAGACTTGAATGCTGAAAAGCACTTTTGGTTTGAGTTTTGCTTTGACTTTTTTTTATGTGCAGACATGTTGTTGGGAAGCTAACAGAAGGAATCCAGTCTTTAGCAAAGGCTACCCTTTTCTTAAATCAGATGGACATACTTAGTTATTTACTTGGAATGCATGGTCTCTCCGTGGGCTGTCAGAATGGTTCCTCTCTGCGGGCTGTGTGTTCTGCAGGTAGGAGCCAGGGTGACTTGCAAACTACGAAGACTAAGTTAACTTGCATGAAATTTGATATAAAGACTTGACACAGCTACTCAGTTGCACTGGGCCACCACAAGACAAAAAGCGGCAAAAGCAACAGCTGGTAGGGCTGCTGTAGTCACAGCTGCATAGCTGATACCGTTTCCTTTCTCTTTTTTTTTTTTTTTTCTGAGCTGAGTTTTGAGCTCCAGAGCATTCTGGACTGAATGTTCATACACAGTTTTTTCTTTGTACAGATGAAGAAAATGGAACATCACCATTATGACAAAACAGTCTTAAAGTCTGTTTTGGGGCTACATTTTGCCAGTCGTGTACTGAGTGCTAGTCTTTGTGGCTGAGGCTAGCCCTATGTTTTTATTGTTTGAGCAGAGGAGGGAGAGGGAGCAAGTTATATGTCAGCTGGAGGATTTTTTGAGCTCACCCTGTTGAAAGCACCACTTAGATCATAGGCTCAAATCTTGGCATAGATAATACTCAGCTTGTGGTAAGGTGGTAAAGAAAAGTCTTCCAATAATTTTGCAGACTTGCAGATACCTGCCTGACTACTAAGTGAAGGATCAGGAGAGTCTGCACCCTCATTGTGTGCATCTGCTAGTGCTCTATAAGTGGACAAAGAACTCAGAAAGTGGCTATGGCCACTTCTATTTTCTCTTCTTGTTCATCAGGCCAAATACTTCAAACAACCCAATTTCCCTAAGTTGGAGTAGAACAAGTTCTTGTACTGATGTCCTGCAACACTATCTTGGAACTAACTCCCTCACCAGCAAACAAAATCCCCAAATGCTGTGATGGCTAAAGAAGAAATGCCAGCACACTACTGGGGTCTTAGAAGAACTATGAAGCCAAAGCTGATGTGTCTTTTGCCATAGATACAGGCCCTGACCATGTTGTTCGGTAGCTGGGAGCCTTTACAGAGAACAACAGCATTTACAAACATGTGTAAGATGTTGTTCTCCTGATGTTACAACAAAGTAAACTGATTCTAGCCCTTCCAGGCAAGGAAGAAAGCAGCAACTGGGAGTAATGAGATGGAGTAATTAAATCATTCTCCTTTTAATGAGATATTCTCCAAAGTATTAGTCAAAGAACCCAGCTTACTTCTGGTGCAACCAAGTATGTCTTGGGCAGTTCGACAAACACACACTTGTCTGGGTCTGCTGTGTGTGCTTTTGGCTTGTCAGAGAGCCGTGTGGCGCTGCTATAGGTCACAGTTCATCCTGCTGGTTCTTTCTCTCCTCTTGGTTAGAGACAACTGGTTGGGCTTATTCCCTTCAGAATCAGCAATACTATTCACAGCAGCAGCTGCAGTGCCCCTGGCACACCACAGTGCTAGAAGCACAGTATGTCTCTTTCAGTCTGCACTGATCTCACCCCTCACAGGAAAGGATATTACCATCGTGACTGGTTCTCCAATTAAGAAAGGTATTCTGCCATACAGAAATGTGTTTGCTCCACACTGCAGTCATGGTAGTGGCACGAGGCCAGAGACATGACTGCTCTCAGCCTGTGGAGAAAGACTGGGTGCAACCCCCCTTTCTCCTTCCCAGTGGGGCAGCTTGGATCTGAGTCCCCATCTGGGGTTGTGACTCAACCATAAGGGCCAGGCTGCATCTGTGCACCCACTGCCAGCTGTGGGATTGTCCAGGGACAGGTTTTCTTGGAAAGCACATCTCCAGCTGACATCAGTGAGGTCTTTCTCTCAAAGTGAACATTAGGCTGCTATCAAAGTGCTGTTTATGAGCAAGATTCATGAACTAATTAGTCACTGGGCCCATTAATCAGAAAGACTAGAAATAATTCAGCAAAATTCATGCTGTCAGCAAGGACGAGAAGAGCCCCTCTCTATGACAGCTTACCCTGCATTTTGATCATTAGGCGATTCGGAGTTTAGCCCATCCATCTTGTTTATCTGCCCTCAGGGGAAAATAATCCCTGCATCCCAGCCATCTCGACAAGTTTGAAATTCAAACATATTTTCAGTTCTGTCAGTAAAATATCAAATGGGCACATTCAGATGAGTATTGACACACAATAGTGCTGGTGCCTTTTTTTCAAATGTATTGTCAACAAATCCCTCCTTTCCCTGCCACTGGTCTGCAAATAGTAGTGGCTTGACACCGTCTTGGGGAAAGTGAAGGGTGAAGTGCATGCATGTGTCATTAAAAAATAGTTAATTGAAACATTCTAGTTATTCTTAGCAGCCTTCCCAAGGCAAGCCAAAGGCATTCCCCAGTGTACCTCCACCTTCTTGTGTCTTGGGTGAGATTTATTTGCATGTGCTTGAGCAAGAGATGCATCTTAAAATAATCCAGCCAGTGTTTATTTAGGCTTTCTTTGCATCTTTTCCCTACACTAGAAATCCATCCAGAGCCTATGCAGTAAAATATTTCTTTAACAGATGCATACCACACTGTTGATATGAAGTAGATTGGTCACTCTAGAAAGCGTACACTAACAAGACAGTAACAGATGGTCTCAAATCTTGGTACAGAGTTGTTGTGGCTACTGTTTTTTCATTAAGCATTAATTGCTGGAGATGGAAATCATCATTCTCAGTGTGCCAAACCCCAGAGAGGGGCTCACTGTGTAACTCAGATTCAGAGAGTGGAGCAGAGAAAGGAGAGTTCTGGCTGGAAACCTGGGATGCCGTGAATTTCTGCCCTTGGCCAGAAGGACTGACTGTCATCTCCACTTTAGGAGTCACTGTCTGGGGTGCAGAGGAGTTTCGACATGGAGCAGGGAAGGCTCACTGGGAATGAAAGCAATTTGGGAGGTAAAATGAGTTGTCTCTCAAAAGAAGGTCTGCCTAAGAGGAATTGCTGGCCTGCTTGAGGTGAAATAAACATGCAGCTGAAACTGAGGGGAGCTGATGTAATGGGAATGTTGACCAGGCGAGCAGTATGTTCAGTTATGCTGTACATACTATGTGTTTTGTATTTTTAATCTTACCAGGTAAAGCACTGGATACTGAAGTTATGGATACCAAATTCCTGGTGTTCTGTGGAATTTTTATGTACAGATATTCTTTTTAATGTCATTTTTTGCCTATAGAATGTGTTCTTTTTTCCATATTACAAAAAAAAAAAAAAAAAAAAACCAAACCAAAAAAAAAAACCCCTCTGCATTTATTGAAGAAAGCTACTGTGCCAAAATCTTAAAAGAAATACTATCACTTGTGAAAGAAGGAAACCATATGATTAACTCTGTACCTGAACTACCATTTCTTGGTGGGACTGTAGTTTTCCTCAATGTCATCTGTTTCTGGGGTTTTTTTTATGCATTCTTGCCACTTCATAAACTTGCCTCATCCACTCTTCAGTTTTTGGTATACCAGAAGATGTTTTTTCTTAGGCTAAGCCTACCTGCATAATTTAACCTGGTGCTTCATTATGAAAGATGCAGCTTAGGGTTGTCACATCTTTGTTGCACACACACATCAAATATGGAGTTTCATCACAGTGGTGCAGCTCTAACTTTATTATAGTTCTGGGTAGTGCTTTGGGGCTCTCCTGCCCTAAAAAGACTTAAAGCTTTAGCTGGAACACAATCTTCTTTACCTGTAACCTTGCTTGATTTTTCATATAAAAAGGTATGATTCCATGAAGTACATATAAACACAGTCAGTGTGATATTTCTTATAAGTTTCAGATCACTTGTTAAAACTGATCCATAACAGAGCTTGGAAGTCCAGACTTGTTACCCTGGCCATGTTCATGTTTCTGCTGTTACATACTGCCTTCATCAGCTGCCTGTGTATCGCTTTTGGAGAACTTACCGTAACATCATTACATTTTTCATCTGTCTTGAAGACTTGATAGGTTCATCGAGTTTCATTTTGAGATGGTGAAAGAAGAACATAAAAACTTCTGACAAATATCAAAATGTCCTCATGTTGTCAGAATGAAATGCACCGTTGCTTCAAAAGGCAGGATAAAAATTTTATGGTTTGACTTTTTAATTTCATATTATGTATTATAATGCAAAATATAAAACTAGGTCAAAATTAATTTCATCCTAGCACAGGCTAGTGGAGTTTTACCTGTAGGCTGTATTTTTTTTCAGAGTGGAAGGTTTCATATATGTGTAAAGAAGATACTGCTCTCTCTTTTTATGATTCCTCTTATCAGTCTCATCATGCCTATGTGATCTTTGTGTTGTATCTTACATTTTATTGCAATTTATTCAATGTAATTTATTTATTTTTACTTTTATTCCTGTAAACAGCTTCTGATAATTAGGAATTTCCAAAGTATACTTCAGGTTTAGGATTGTTTCTTTTCCCCTTTTTAAAAACCTCCCTCTTAGATAAAATTTGGAAGGTTCTCATGTTTTGAAAGTTTAAGCAGTGCTGTTTGGTTAGTTTGGGGCTGTCAGAGCACAAACTGTCCAAACCAACATGGTGTCTGAGCTTTCCTGATGATACTGTAAATATGCATCAATTCCCAGAGGTGCATAGCTTAGACCTCTGAACTGATGAATAGGAAAACCCTGCTGCTTCTTCTGTTACAGTATATCAGCAAGAGAAGGAAGTGTGGTGAGATAAAAAGAGAGAGTGACCTGTGAGACTGATGATGGTGGTGAAGAAGAAAGGGTAGAAGAAAACAGGCGTAATTGGTTTTAATAAGAAAACTTTTTAATGCTACTTAAAAGTTGTTTTTCACAGTGGAAGGATGTTTAGCATCAATTATAGCAGAGGTGCTTTTTAAAAAAAAAATAAATAAAATCACTAGTATTGTTTTTATTGCATTAGCAGACAATTCTTCCAACTAGGTGCAATAATCAGTTGTTGGTGCACATTTTGACCATCCATCTTCAATTATCCTTTAATGCTTTCTCACACAGTGCACAAAAGGGACGTATCAATGGCTAATATACATTTTGTTGTTGGCACTTCCATGACTGTTCATCTTTCCCTGTTAAAGCAGTGTTCATCTGCTCACCTGAAATGTACATGTGCATTGAGGTCAGTGGAAGAAGACTTGATAACATGCAGTCAGTTCGAGTTCTGCCACTGGTATTCTGGATGCCTTTGGGTGTCTCACAGCTTTTGTGTGACTTGGTCTTTATCTGTTCAAAAGGGGATGATAGTATTTCCTTTGTCTACTTATCCTGAAAACTAATATTTTGCAAGGGCTGCCTTTAAGAGTTGTGACCTTCATGGAGCCTTAAAATATTATAGCATAAATAAGATTAGAAGAAAAATTTTGGTGGAGTAACACATTTTCCCTTGGGATAGGGGCTATACATTTCCCAAAGAAAAGGCAGACATTCATTTATTTGATCATTAACTTTTTTTTTCTTTTTTTCTTTTTTTTTTTTTTTTTTTTTTAATTCAGTTTGAAAAGTGAAGATTTTTCTCATGTTATGGAAATCTATTAAGATGACAAAATGATCAGCATATTTAAGTGATGCATGTTAGTTGGTCCGACCTCTATTCTGATTTTCCAGGCTAAAAGGTGATGACCTCAAACTTAACCAGAGAAATTTTTAAATAATCCCTATACTTTTCTTACTGCAAAACATACCGAACATTATCTAAAGCTGTTAAGGACATGAACACTGTATTGGGACCATATTGCTCTCCTATCATCTGGCATAATGGTTTTCTTTTTGCCATTTAAGATTAAAACGCATATGGAACTTGCTTTAATTTGTCACTTTTATTTTCTGAGTTGCTGAGTTGCAGCTTCAGCTGGGATGTCACATTAAGTCTGTTTAAATCTTGGGGAGCAAGCAGGTTGATTGGAGTTAACTGTATACTGTATAATGATTCTGAGCTTAAGCAGTGTTATCTCCAGCAAATGTCTTTGCTACAGTAGTCATCTGTGTGGAGCCCTGGAGCAATTCTTGGCTTTTTCACTCATATCACTTTGCTATCAAAGCTGAAATGATTAATATTCACAGAAAAAAAATATATATTTTCTCACAGCAAGTCTTCCTTTCTGTTTCTATTTGGTGAGAACAGAGCCTTCTGCATGCATTATATGGATCAGCTAGAGTAAGTCTGAGGAGTGAGGATGTGTGTCTGTGAAAGTGGTTCAAATACATCACTGTGATTATCAGAAAGGAATTGTAAACTTGCCCATATTGCTTGCACACTCAACTTTTGTTTGCTGAGACAGAATCCTATGTGGCTATTTGTCCTGATTCTCTCTCTTCGTCCCTCTCCATGGCAGAGGGCTTGGAACTAGATGATCTTTAAGGTCCTTTCCAACCCAAACCATTCTATGACTCTTATTAACTATGGTAATATAAAATCAGGAATGGTACACTTGAACAGCCTGGATTTCTGGGTCGTGGAATTGGGGCAACTGAAAAATGAATTGCCCGTCTTTATCACTGTGAGAGCAATGCTGCTCTACACAGTGTTTTTTGACAGACAGCAGATACTATACTGCAACTTCTAGCAGCATTCTGGAGGTTGGCCATGTGTGTGGTGTAACCCTGGCCCAGGCGCGTGCAGAACCAGTCAAGTCTGGTACCACTTATACAGACCACTGTTTTCAAGAGAAGGTGCTGACTGAACTGCTCCCAAACTTACTCCCTAGCCCTGAAAGTGAACTTCTGAAATAAGACCAGTATAAAACAAGTTCCCAGATATCCATCTAGGAGTCCAAGATGACTGTTATTTAAAAACAGAAGCAAAGCAGCCAAAACTTGGCTCAGGTGTGTAAGCTTGTTTCCAAAAGCTGGTTTTAAAAGAGAGGTTTAGGCTGGTTTCATATCCTGCTGAAGTCAGTAGTAATCTTTGCACTGGTGCGGTGGACCTTAGATGGCACACCCAAAGTCAGTGCTTCACAGGAAGAGAGAGTTCATTTAAATCTCCCATTGTCAAAATGATGAGTGGTCATACAATGAATCAGGGCACACTTCCCTCTGCAGAAGGAAATAGTCTCTTTGCTTTTGAGACCCTTTGTTGTCCAGCCATGTCAGCTTGGAGTATCTCTCTCTACATATATATTTACAATGTATCATAAATATGTATACATATCAATTTATCTCTCTATGTATATATTTTTGCTGGATTTTATCTGATACTAGTTGGTTATTAACTCTGTTGGATAGGTGAACTTAGTTCTAATGCTTCTTTGAAGTACTTTGAGATGTCTTGGCAGTATAGAGCGTAGACGTTTCAGATGCTGTAAATCTTCTAAATGCAAGGAGTCTACCATGAGGGGTGTCCAAAGTGTAGTGCATAATAGGACTCACAGCGCGAGCCTGCTACATGGAGAAAGGCTGCGAAACAGGAGGGTTGGTCTGCACAAGAAAGACACTTGGAGGATTTAACTTTAAATCTGGCCTGGGTATAAAGCAGAAGCAAGACTCACCTGCTTGCTGAAACAAATACAGCCCATATTTGAAGATGAGGAAAGGGTGGGTCAGACTCTATCACCTAACCTGATGTTGGTGACACAAAAATGAAGCCAAGGTACTGCTGCCTGTGCAAGGCTGGTGTGGAGGAACTGAGAGCACTCTTCCCCATGTAGGGTGTTTCAAGCCTCTGTGCTGTAGGATCCTGCTGAACTAGTGCTTGATGTGGCACGCTTAGTTCCTCCTACCTGGAGTAGCCACTTGTTGAAATTCCTGTACACCCTGCAGAGGGACTCTCTACAGGAAGAAGGCATGTGCAGAGGAACTGGAGCATCCAGGTTTCCCAGGGAACTTATAGTGTATCTATGTGAGCTGTCTGTGTGGGGAGCTGATATTATCAACCTTCATCCCCAAAGAAAGAAAAATACTCAGCTTTTGCAGGTATGACTGTAAAATGGTTACTAATAAGTTGTTGGTTAGATATACAAGCTGAATTTCTTTCCTCTTCATGAGTTGAAACCCCTTTGTCTTCATGTAGGAATATCAGAGATGTGCTGCTATGGTTTCCCATAAAACAAGAGTTTGGTTTTGGGTAAAGACAGCCTCTAAGGCCAAAGCATTCTTGATTCAAACACTACTGTGCTGTGTGCCTCTCCAGCCACACCTTCATCCTGTGATGTGATCCTACCCAATTTAATTGAGACCAGTAAAAGGAAAGAACTGCTTTCATTCATGCTGGTACTTTCTTGTGGCAGCAGTATAAAGAGAACCCAGCGTGAATTTGACTATTGGTGAGCCAGGAAATAACCTGAGTAGATAATGCACACAAATATAAAGCAGTAAAAGCTGTGATCAATAAAAGGAGGGCAAAAAAACAGTATGGGGTGGAAAAAAGACAATGGTCAAGGATGCCTTCCATGTCATCACCATGTCCAGTGGAAAAGGTAGGGTGAGCATTAGGATCTATCACTTCGAGGGATAGAATACAAAGTGAGAAGCACTGCTTTGCACCTCAGCAACAATTTTATGTTGTGTTCAGATCCCTTTCTTTAAGGCTGTGCAGAAGCAACATGAGTGCCTTTGGAAGACATACAGCATGTAAGAATCAAATTCAGGAGTATTTCTTTCAAGAAGAGGCTAACATGATCGTGCAGAAAGCAGTATCAGGCAAACTGGTTTATGTCCTGCTGAACATACTACTCCTGTGCATGGAACATGAAGGCTGCAGTTTGGTGCATTATGCTGAAAAGAATGAAAACATTCTCTGCTGATAGTGGTGGGGCCATAAACATGAGCCCACAGATAGCTGGCACATTGTAAAGGTCACCAGACCACCTGGCATTACACAGAAGAACATTTCCAGGATGTTTGCAGAGGTGAGGATGGGACCTGGAGTTTTACTGAAATTACTGCAACTGGGTGTGTGGCCTTTTCCTGTGCAGTGTGCCTCTGGCACACCTGTGAGACAGCGAGGAGAAGAGAATGTTAAGGAACTAATTCCCATCTTCACTGAGAAGCTCTCCTTTGGCTTTGTCAGCATGATTGCTGTTTATTTGCTCCCTGAGGACATTTTTTTACTTTTAAAAGGAGGAGAAAAAATGTGCTTTTACATCAGAAACTGTTTGGGTCTATAACTTTTATTTTGGTGTTTGTTCCGTGGCATAAAAGCACAGGAAGCCTAGTGGACTTTACAGGGAAGTAATTACCTGGTGTACATCCTTAAAGCTTTTATTGATATTTAAACATGTAGCTAAAGAAAATATAGTTACGACGTATTAATCTATTATATTTTTTTGCATCTATACAAACCAGCAGTTAATGCCATTCTTGGACAAACTTCATAACTATTATTTCTTAAACCCACAATAGTGAAGGGGGAGAAAAATTGAAGGGCGAAGTTGTCCTGATGTAGCTAGGGCTGTTAACCATTAATCTTTCTTGATAAAGGTGCTTGATCAAGAACATTTTATTTTCATTCATTATAATGATATTTTAGTCCCCCCTCATTTTAATGTAACAATTCAATTTTTTCAGTCCAGGGAGTAGCAGCTGTGCTCCCAGTGCAATTCCTGCACAGAAATAAAATCTAGCAGGCTATAGTGTGATTACCAACTGTGACCTGTAGGAGTGCTTCTCCATTTTGTCAGTGGGGTTGGCTCCAGCTCCTCTTTCTTTTTTCTTGTATTCCTTTCCCCCTAATTGAGGCCTCCATGCTCTCCCATGTATCTGCGCCTGCCTCTTCCTGTAATACAACTCATTAACCCTTAATGTATTTGCTCTTGTTGAAGCATATCCAAGAATAGCTTCCAGATGCTGTCATAGATGTCCATTTCATTATTTCTGGTGAAGGGATTTCACTTAAACAGATCTCCACCAAGAACAGCAGCAGTCTATGCCTGCTCTTTATCTGCTCATCTGGTTCATCACCACTATCTTCTTGTCCAGCAGCATAATTTAAAAAACCCACCTGTTTTCCCAGTTCATGACAAATTTTTGGAATTGAGTGGATACATTCCTGGACACCCAAACTTCATGGTTCTTAGCAAGATTATTTTCTAAAAGTGGTATGCCGTTCTAATGAAATATCTCAGAGGAGTTGCTAAACCTGTTTTTCATATCCAGAGCTTTGGAGGTTCCCAAGATATGGATGTTTACTCATCCAGGAGGGTTTGGTGGGCATGTGAGTAGGATTGGAGAGACTCTTCAGGTCATACAGAGCAAGCATTAGTTAATGCCCAGTCCAAAAATGTACTTAGTCATATAACTTTATTTCTGTTAACTTAAACTTCACTGCATTAGCACTGTCAACCTTTTTCACTCTTTGTTATCATTGTAGTCTAAAGATGTAATTCTTGCCAAAGGGAGTGGATCTCAAGGGAGGGAGGATGGAGAAATATGCCAGCTTGGTCTTGTAGATCAAGAACCAGAGAAAAGGGAAGAAGTTCTATCACATGAGTGAAAGACAGACTCCTTAGGTCATAGGGAGCTGAAGGGAAATGTCAGTGAGCTGCGTCAGTGGCAGTAACATAAGCAGGAGATGCAATTTCTATTGAAATATGGTTCGCATCACAAAGTGGAAAGAGGAAGATACCTAGCTGTAATGAAAGCTGTAACAGGGCAAGATATCAGGAAGATCTGAGGCTGTAAAAGCAGAAGAAGAGGCAGCCCAGCATATGAGGTAAGAGGTCTGGGGGGGAGGTGCGGGGTGAAGAGGGCCTTTGCCATGGAGGCATGGAGTGGTGGACGAGGAAATGCCTGGTGAATGGTCCCACCCAAAGAGCTGGTGGGGATGGATTTGTCTCACTGGACCAAAGAGCATGGATGCAGTTTGAGCATAGGCTGGGCCTGTCAGCCCAGAGAGTACATAACTTCTGTGAGTGGGTCATGCTGCCTGCAAGAAAGGGTGGTCTGTCACAGTCAGAGTGTGGCTTTTGGGCTTAATTTTAATGAGCAGGAGGGGGACATTTCAGCAATGTCTTCTGTAATTACGAAGAGTCGTCCCTGGTTTATGCAACTGGGCTCAGCTTGGAGAGAAGATGATCCTCCAAGTGCTTTGTGTGCAATTACATACTGGGTGCTTGCGGCTGTCGCCTTACAGCACAGGGAAACTGCCTGAAAGTGCTGTTGTCCTGTAGCACAGCAGTGGTGCTGCCCAGCCCAAACTAGTATTTGACTGTCTCATGGTGGTGGCTCTCTTTCCTCTAGTTTCAGGGATGACACAGAGTTTCTGAGGGAGTTCGTTCAACTGCCTCCTGCAGACCCAGCTGCAGTCTCCTCTGTGGAGCAGTGGTTTATGGTTTTACTTGCCAGTGACAAATCACTGAAGAGTCTGTCATGGATAGAAGAGGGCTCTAAGCTGCAGCAATAGTCCTAATGTCACCCTTTTCATTTTTTCCTTCTCATTTTGCTGTTCCATGCTACCTTCATTTGACATCTCTGTCTCCAAAGGCCAGTGCAAGCTAAATCTCATAACGAACTGGTCTTTCATATCGTAAATGCATATCAACATCTATTGTTGTAGATGCCCTGGCATCTACTTGAAAATTCCTCATCTCATAGATGATTTGTCATTCTCTCTAATGAATGGATGTTTTACTGTCCTACAATCCAAAGGGTTTTGCACTTCCGTAGGAGTTGTTTACTTTTAAGAGATAATTGTGCCTCTAGATGTTCAAGGATCTCTGTTTCTGGTTATAAGTGATGTTCAAAGATCTCTGATGCTGGTTTTGAGTGTGGTAGAATATGTGGTCTCAGTGGGATTGTGTGGTCTGGGGTACCTTATAGATATGTTATGTGATAGCTTTGTAGTGGTTTTGAATTGTTCCATTTTAGTTTACACCCATTCTCTTACACCATGAGAAAAGGTGACTGGAGGTTCCTATTTTAGTGCTCCTGCACCATTAATTATTGTATATACACACACACACATATATATAAATATAAACACAGCTTTATTGCATCTGCCCTTGGCTGAATCATTTCTGTAGCTCTTTCATATTCTTTCTAGTTTCCTCTCAAAAGCAGCTTGTTCACTATGCTTATTGCCAGTCCCTTTTTGGTTCAGGTGTCTTGAGAAGAGTGTCTGGTTTGGGACACAGGGTTTAGCACTGAATATATGGTTTATTTCCCTCCAGTAGTGACTAGAGCCCCTGTCTGAATCTGCAGGATTTACAGTCTCTGTCAAGGAGCGAATGTATCTGTTACATCATCCATGAAGTAACATTTACAGATCAGCTGATGTTTTTGGCAAGTAGAGAAGGACCCAGAAGAGCCACCAGGTCACTGGTGCCTGCCACGTGCTCCCGGTGAGAGTTTGGGGGCTGGCAGAGCAGCTGGGGCAGCAGTACTGAGCAAATGGCACCCGTGAATAGCGGGAGACTTCGCTCTCCCCGTCAGCTGAGCCTGCCTGTGGAAAGCAAAACACGGGAAGATGTCGGTGAGTCTTTCAGTGCCACATGTTCCTCACAGGCTGGGCACTGCTGGAGGCAGTTCAGTATAGCTGGGGTTGAACTGTCCTTTTAATATCAGTCTTCCGTGCGCCTCACTCGTCATAGGCTGTGGCAACCTCTGCTGAAAGCCCCCGAGGCCCTGCTGAGCTTGATGGACAATTCCTTTTCTTTCTTCCCCTTTTGGCTCTCTCACAAGGAGCAACTGCTTCTCTTCCAGGGA
>WTSP01019515.1:34281-48735 GCA_025331215.1 Actenoides lindsayi | reverse complement strand
TGAGGGAACTGGGGTTGTTTAGTCTGGAGAAGAGGAGACATATTAGAAATAATATTATTAGGAGAATATTAGGAAACATTTCTTCACTGAAAGGGTTATCAAACATTGGAATGGTCTGCCCAGGGCAGTGGTGGAGTTGCCATCCCTGGAGGCATTTAAATGGCATGGACCTGGTGCTCAGGGACATGGTTTAGTGGTGAGCTTGCAGAGTTGGGTCAAAGGTTGGACTAGATGATCTTGAAGGTTTCTTCCAACCAAAGACATGCTGTGATTCTGTGATTCATCTCCCTTCACTGTGAATGTACCAGGCTGCAGTTGCTTTTCCATTCACTGGTAGGTTGTCTCTCTCCCTCTGTCTCTGCGATATTGATCCTCAGTTAAAGGTGTTTGGGAAGCATCCCTTTCTACTCTGGCAATAGGTGGAAAACCCAGTCAGTATGTGATTACTGCACTGGCTCAGCTGCTACTGGTCATTGACCATCTCCTGCAGCAGTGTTTCCATGCCACAACTGTAGTCTAACCGAGTCAGTTACAGGTTCCAATTGAAGCAGCCCGGAGGGTTAGATGGATTTCTAGAGGTAGTTCCATGTGTTTGCGACCTTATTTTGATCTTATCTTTGTGTTCAACTGTGAAATTAAATTGCAGGAAATGATTCAGTTTTGAATCATTCTATTTAGACTGGTAGAAACCAAAAACTCATCTGTGAGCTACAATGTGGACAGTTATTCATATGGGTAGTGTAATGTAAATACTTAAGCATACCTGATGAATTGGACCAGAAGTGCAAACCGTTCTGAAGCTTGGATTGTCAGCTTTTACTCCAGACAGTTTTGTTCCTCCAGAGCTTCTTGTTCAGGTGACAAATGTTTTCCTTCTGTTTTTTTCTGTGTAGGTTGAACCTCTTTAAAGACCTCTGGAAAACAGCTAAGCACAGCAGGAACTAAGACCTGGAGGAAGCATATTTATAAACAATCCAGCATCCTTTTCCAGCTAACAGCAGAAGAACGTTTCTGTACATGGAAAAAACCTTGCTGTTATGGAAAGTAAAGCTTACCAAGTGTCAATCATGATCTTTTTGTTGTTTTAAATTGACAAACAGTGAGATCAGAAGCAAATTTTGTTTCTTCCATAAATCAGAGCCTAAGATCTACAGTGGCTTTATTTTTTTCCTAATAATATTCTCATTAGCCATGAAGGGTGATTTGATTTCTGATGTCAACCTAGAGGTCTGGGTTCATACTTTCTCATAATGAATGTCTTATTTATGCAGTAGTCTTTGTCTGTTTTTAACTGCACTTTCTTCTCCTGTACATATCAATTATCTCTCCTACTCCTTCTTAGACTCTGTCACCTTCCCAAATATTGAAATAAGAAGTTTTATTTATTGGCAAAGTATATACAAAGAAAAAAATAAAAAAGCACGTATATTTTTCAGTGTCTCTTACTCTTTATTGTTTCTTAGGTTTGAAAAGCAAAAGTGCAGTTCTTGTAATCGTTTGAGGTCTTCACACTTTCTGCCAGAAGTGGCCCTTTTTTGCCTCTCCTCTGGGCATTGCTGCAAGGACCTGTGCCTTGCATACTCCCTTTGAGCCACAGCTGTTTCTTTTGCATTGTGCCACATTTTTTTACAATTTGACCAAATGACATTATGAATGAATGACGGGAGGAACAGCTTGCAAGGGAACTTTAAGTAATCTTAGATCAACTAGTTGTCAGTTGCATTGTGTTACTATGCAGCATGCTCATTCTTTTTTTTTGATGTTTTTGCAGATGTTTTAAGCTTCACATAAAAAACCAAAAAGGAAGTATTTATACAGACACATTATCTCACCTGAGATGGAGTCATTGTGCTGTACGCTTTACATACAGTAAAAAATGCTTCTCTGTTCCTTCTACGAACTTAGCATCTAAATGATCAAGACAGATAAAGCTTTGGAAGTGAGAGAGATGTCCAAGGTCACCTCTGCAGAAAAGCAACAGAACACATCTCCCATTCTGCAGTCAGGTGACAGTCTGTCCTGTCTCTTTTATAACAGCTTTGATAACATGACACTTCACAAATTTGAGAAACAGTCACTACCCATTTCCATACTTGCAGGAAGGATGTCTTTAAGTGAGGAAGCTTGATTACAGAGTCTGCTGAGTATGTGAGGGAAAGAATGAAATATTGCACTTGCCACAGTCCTGATTTTTTGTTCTACTCTTCTGTTATCTAAACGAAATATGGTGTGATCTTTGCTCCAGTCATTGCAAACCATTTTCAAACTGATGCAAGAGAAGATGTGTAAAATAGGACCAGGACTTTTTCTTTTCTCTGTGTGTGTGTGTGCACACACATGCCTGTGATATGTCTGATTTCTAGAAATCATCACATGCTTAAAGTTAGACCTATGGGCAAATCTTTTGAACATTGCAGGATTGGGGATGTTCATCACTTGCCACTGAAAAGAAAGTCTTCTAGGCCCTGTAGAAACCATCTTCTGGAGTTCCTATTATCTCATAAAGCATCCCAGGTCAGTTTTGTCGTGTAACCCTCTCAGCCCCACTCATAAGGACAGATAAGGCTAAGGAAAGAGCTGCAGCTTGGCAGCTTGTGGAGAAAGAGGAGCAAAGATCCTTCCTGCCTCATGGTATAGAGATCACATCAATGGCAGGAGCTGCACTTGAGAATAAATGAAAGAATAACAGATCCCTGCATGTTGCCATGGAGCACTTCTGTCCGGGCTTCAGGCATGCTGTAAAATATGATCCTTCTCTTTGTCCCTGTTTTAGGCAGTCCTAGTTAGCCCTGATGGCATTTCTGTGCGCAGCAATCAGTATTATTCCCGTGGCAGCAGAGCCATCTCTAGGGCTTGCATCCCCTGACTCCACCACAGAGGTTAACACAAAGAGAAAAGCTTTTTTAAAAACATAAAAATAAATACATTTTTTTGTCTTGGAGATAGCCAAGATTATTTTTTTTCCCCAATAATTTGTTGATTCCCTCTTGTGGTGTCTGTAACTTGACATTATGAACCTTCTTACTGAATCAAGTGCTTCCTGAACATCATGTTGTATAGTGAAGGAAGAACCAAACATGTTTTCAAGGAAAGCTAATGCTGATAAGGTGTTGGCCATTGGCTGTCCTGTTATTGTTAGAATACACATTCTATCCCTTAAGTATAGAGCACCTTCTGATGGACTGCTTCTTATATTGAAAAATGACAAGCATTATGAACCCTATTCCACTTCATTGCTAAAATATTTACTAGACCATGCTTACTTCCTCCCTCTGAAAGTGCAGTGTATTTATAGGAGCATCCTGCAATGGAGCATCATGCTCTGAGCAGTATTTTTGAAGAATAAGGCAATACTATGTGTGAAGGGGTGGGGCAGGGCTCTTATGTTGTCCCCTCCTGTTAGCAGGTGTTGGAAGCCTGCAGAGAGCTGCAGGAGTTGATTGACTGGAGCAGATTCACTGTGGTATGTGAAGTGCGCTGAGTCCCTGCGGGGGATGGGAAAGGCTCACTGGGCTGAGGAATCTGGGGTCTAGGGTCTCTGCAGGAAACTGCCAGGAAGAACCAACTTCGGGTGAAAGGGGATGTTTAGGTATTTTTTTTGTTATTATTAAAATGCCAAATCCTGGGAATTCATCAGCATGTAACTACTATAGGTCAGATCCTCAACTGATGTGCAGTGGCAGGTTCATAGTATGCTCTCTGCAGCAGCTGGGAATCTGTGGCTGTTGGGTATGGGAAGATTCCTTCTCTGCTTTGTGGCTGTGAGTGTTAGAAATAAGGTCACTTAGCTCCTGTCCAGAAAGCAAGAACAATGGAAGATGGAGGTCAGAAAAATGACAAGAAGGGCTCTTGTAATCCAGTGTTGTCAGCACAAATGCAGCAATTGATTGAGAAGTGTCTGCTAACCAGGCAGCAAAGAGCTCAATTAGAACTGAAATAGCAAGAGGGTCTATTTCAGAGTTTTATGATACCAGCTTGCACCACCCCACTAATTTTAAGTCCTGATGATTTTTTCTGTCTGGGCTGGAGTCAGCTGGGTCCTCAGAGCAATCTTGGACTGAAAGAAACTCTGTACCCAATGGAGGACTTATGACAGTTTCAGCTGTTAAGGAGGTACTACCACAAACACACACTAAAATTGGAAGACAATCCTCTGATGTACCTTGGGGATGAATAAGGACTACCACTGAGTGTGACTGAGGACTGCTTAAAATTCACTGAAGACCTTGAGGTCTGTCGGACTTCCTAGGGCTTCTGCATCAGACATACATGATGGTGTAGACCTAATTGAAAAGGTGTATCACGGCTCAAGCTGGACAAAGTTTTAGGAAGGCATGATTAAGACGGGATGTAAGAGAATCAGTTGAGACCTACCAGATAATGTGGTGAGTCTGGGATAGCTTGCTAATGTTGAAGGTCAGACACTTGAGCTCTAACCTGGGAAATTAAAGCCATTTAGACAGTCAAGGATGTATTCTTGCTGTCCTGATCCCCAAGGAATGTCATATAGAAGCACAGCACAAACGAGTAGACTTGATAGTCTGGTAGAGCACTTAGGGACTTAGATGGCAAAACTGAGTGAGCAGGCACAGGGTGCTTGCTAGAGTAGCCAAATAAGTGCACCATCTGGGAACAGAGGGCAGGAGATGTTGGCAGACAGGGCAAAAGAAAGAATGGTGTCTAGAAAAGAGACCTCTTTGCAGATAGACTTGTGTTCTGTGTGTGTGCTAAGATTAGCTGTTGGAGGAATAGCTGATAGACCCCAGGAATGGGTAAATTCTATGTGTGAAGTTCCATGGCTTGGAATGCCATTGATCACACTGCACAGCAGTTGTTTCATCTTTCACATGGATCTAGTTTGAGTCAAAACTTTCAACCAACTGTTCAGTAAGGAGCACACTGATCTTTTAATAAATATTAGTGGAGCAGTAATAGCAGTGAAGTTGAACAGTTACTTAAAGGGTTGCTTTATCAAGTAAAAGTGTATGAAAGAGGTGCTTGATTTCTGTCATTGCTGAGGCTGGCACGGTTGCTACAATAATCAGTGTTAATCCTGGATATATCTTATGTCAAGTAAACAATACTTTTTGACCAACCATGATGGGGGTTGTATTTACAGAATGCTTGTCTACATAGTGCTGCATAAATAAATGTTATGTGTACCCACAGCATGGACAATCTCACTTGACTTTATATCAAAATGCAGATATATGGTGCCCCGGATAATGTAATGACCTATTATCCCCTCTCTCCCACCATTTTTTCCTGTTAAAAAGTAAAACTGTGCACCATTTTTCCAGTTGTGAATGGCTGCTGTATTTTAGGAAAGGATTTTAAATCTACTGATTCAGTTGAATGTGACATTCTTTTGACAACCAGTCCAGGTTTACTCTAGAGGCAGCTGCCTCTTGTAGTCAGGTGAGGAACTGAATGTGCTGTGTAGTCTGCACAAGGGTGGCAGAAAATAGACATGGATTTGAGCACTGCTAACTCATGCTAAGTAGTCCTGCACTTTGCACCATGAGAAGCCCTATTGAACTTTGAGGAACTGCCTGTCAAGCTAGTAATTGCTTACTGTGAGCAGAGGTGACTGGACTGTATCCCTCATATTCTTGAGTGTTTTGGTGCTGAAGACTCAATTATACAAACAAGTATCACTATTATGCTATTGTTGCAGATACGTTTGCCTGGCAACAGCACTTACTTCTAACTAGTTAACATGTTTGGACATCCATGAAGGTGTAGTGCAGTACTGTTGTAAGTGAACTCTATGTATTTGAAACTAACCAACTCAACTTAGGAATTGCATTATTCATCCCTAAATCATTATTACAGTGGAATAGAGTTGTGTTAAAAGCAGTTCAGGCTTCAGAAAAGGTCACATAAAATGTTCTTCAATACTGCATGAAAGGTAGACAATACCATCTTACAAAACAAAGTTCTCAAGTGGCTAGTTTAGGAGCTTGCACTACCTGGCTTATTCTACATCATGAAAGAAGGAGATCCAGTCATTTTATTCTGGAAAACATTTCCCCCATCCCTTTGGCTGTCATATGTATTTAACTGTAGAGCCCTCAAGGACAATGTGGTGGATCAGCATTCTAAGGGCTATGGTCTACAGCCTGTAGTTTTTCATTTCACATTGCTTAAGAATGGTCCTCTTTGTTTCCATTTTGAGGCACGGCTGAATTCTTACATGTTGTCTGATCTTCAGGCTCAAATACCCAAGAGAATAGGCAGCTGTGAATCAACCCTCTGTGTGCTTTCTAGCAAAGAAGGCAATATGCTTCTTCTTCTTCTTTCTTTAAATTGATAGGGATTTGAAGAAAAAGACTTTAATAAAAGTATCATAAATGATTCTTTTCTTCCTGCTGATGATTCTGAATTGCATGCAGAAATACAAGAACCTTTTAAGAGAACTCTGTGGGTTTAAACCCAGTCCTTTAGATTTATAATTAAAGCTCATTGTCTTTATGGTATCCTACACCTTATGAGAAAGATCACCTTTCTAATTACACAGTATCAGGAGGTCTGTCACATGCTTTCACTTAGTATTAAGGTACAGAGTTGCTCTATTTTTTTCATCTCATTCCCTTTCTTCCATAGATTCTATATTATGTTTTGGAAATTTGACATAATGATTTTTAATTTTTTTTTCAGGGCAGAAGTTTCACCCTGCTATGTTAAGTCATCTTGACTTACTGCCATGAAATGGAAACAACTGCGAGTTTTAACGTTGCTCCATATCTTTATTAAAAGGTATGTCTCATGCATCTTAATTCCCCATATACATGCTACCTTCCTCTCCCCCCTCTCTCCCCCATTACACTTCTTTCTTTTCCTCCCTAAAGAAGGAGGTATATTAAAATTTTCTTTCTGTTCTGCCTGACTGGTTAATGAGGTTCTAGATAGCATAATGAATATGCAGTGCTATTGATTCTATGTGTGTGCGTGCATGTGTGTTTGTGTGTGCATGTCTTTAATCACAGCTGGAATGCAAAATCAGGCTCCACCTTTCAACTCTATCTCCATCATGCTGAGAGAGTGAGAGAGAGTGAGACTGAGACTGCTAGACAGCTCGAAAGAGATTGCAGCTCAGATGTCCTGGAAAACAGCAAATCCCTCAGACCTGGCAGATTCCGTTACCATGAGAACTGCAGATATTTCCATTGTGATGGCTTGCTCTAGCAGCCATCTGTTACACCCATTTGATTAGGAAGTACAGTTCAGCTTGTATGGGATTTTCACTGCACCTTATCCCATGGCAGTGTACAGAAACTCTCTCTCTTTTTATATGCTAAACTCAATGTTTTTAAAGTGCTGTAATTTACTGAGGCTGAAGGCATTTAATGAAATGCTAGGAGGAGGTCACTGAGGGACAATATCTCTGAGAAGAAAGAAGCACATGAGATATATGAAGGGGATTAATGTCCAGTATATAAATAAGATCAACCCAGAAATTAACTGTATTTAGCAATTCCTCATCCTTGCCAGGGAGAGGAGCTTGATATACAGACTTCATGAAGCCATAATAAAATTAGTAATTGCCTCCTGTTAGTTAATCCCACTTCATATCTATTTATTGTATGCATGCATAAAGGCACGCAGCAAATATATTTCAGGTCCTCTAGAAAAAGGAGGAAGGTGATGACTCTCCCCAGATGCTTGGAGTAGTGCAGTGACTGCACTGTATAACGATTAGATTAGCTTTAAAAATTTAATGGTGCTGTTTGACTTTTCCTAGACACAGAACAACCTTAAGCTTTCTTGAAGGTTTTCTGTAATTTACTGATTAAAACAATTGTTTGGACTAGTTGAGTCCCTTGGTGTAAATTTGTGGTGAAGGAAATGGCAATGGCACATCAAATGGATATAAAAACAAAGGAGTCTCCTTCAATTAAAACTCTCCAGACATTCTTCCTAACTGGCTGGCATTCCAGATTCAGGGCAATCTTAAGCGTGGTGTAGTTGCCTGGAGTATCTTAAAATGACTGAAGGTCTTGTAAACTCAGTGAAGCTAATTAAATGCTCACACACTGAAATGAATTTCTGATTGCTGCAAAGAAGACATTGAGGTCACCTCCTCTTTTCATTGCCCACACTTTATGGCCAATGCCAGATACTAAATAAATCAGATCCTCAGAATCAGGGGCTCTGTGGTTTTGTTCCTCTTATATATTCTCCCACCCGGCTGAACATAATTCCTATCCGTCTTCATCTCGGCATGAAAAGTTTTCTCTTCTATTGTTTTTCCTCACATAGCACCAGATTACCATGGAGAAGACTATGATATCATAAGAAATGAATGAGCATGTTTCTCACCATGGGTGAAATATACATTCCAGACCTAATAAAGTCAGAAATCATGTAATGGGCCTGGTAAAATGAGCCGCTTATTTAGTGTAAATATAAATGGTTCTTCTTTAGAGCTCTAATTCAGCTAAGTAAGTTAGGCACTTTGCTGAGTATGGAGAGGCATAAGAACATGCTTAAGAGCTTTGCTGAATAGGGATAGTTCTTAAAGATCTTTGCTGAATCAGGGCCCCCAGATGTAAAAGAGAAATGAAAATTTCCCTTCTCTCTTACAATAAAAGATTTTTTGTTGATCATCTTTACAGCAAATTAGAACTTTCACTTCCTTCAGCTTCCCATCTTGCATAATCCTGAAGAGAGGTTTGGAGTTTTTTTTTCTCTTTTTTTTTTTCAGACAGGGCACTTGTTTTATGAATGTGGTATCTGCATTTGACAGGCAGCAGATGTATGGAAGCCCTGAAATCTGAAACAATAAATACCATTCAGAGTCTCACCACTGAACCTTCTTATAGTACTGCCTTTGTTAAATGAAACATTTACAGGAATACCATCCCCCCCTTCCCACCCACCTTCAAGGCTAGGATCTGAACCATGTTTTTAAAGTAAAGGTTAAGTACCTGAGGCATGAACAGTTGACATACAAAAGAAACTAAAGTAAATTTATCATTCGTTTGCCAGCTACGAGGTGTGTCGAGGGCTTTCTCTTTCTCTTTGTAATGCATGAGAAAACAAACCTGGGAAGAGTATGCAAGGAATATTTCTTTTCTACATTGGAATGTTAACATTTGCACCTTCTGACTTAATACTGTATATTTCTTCAGAGTCATCAATCTCATGAGAGTCGTCTTGCCATCTGTATCAGCATTGCTCCAGGCTTCCATATGAAAGTCCAATCTGGTGGTATAAATACTGGATAATGAAGAATAGGTGTTAAAGTTTCTGACTGGTTGGAAGATGAGTCTGTGTCTATGAAGGATCTAAATTTGTGTGTTAAACAAACAAATGGAATCTATGTTAACATGGAAGTTCAACCAGAAAGAGCATGCATGTTTATTCTTGTGCCCTCTCTCACTCTCTGTGTTTTTTCCTATTTTTTTCTTTGCTTTTCTGTATTTAATAGAGTTGACCCAACATCTAGGAGAAAAATGTTCTATGTCCATCACGTTACACTTTGGAGATTGCAAATAGGGGCAAGATGTTGACTTGCTGTAATGTAGTGTTCTTTTTTTCCTCTCTCTCTTTTTTTGCTCCAGGAAAGCTATAACTACATAGATTAGCAAAACTTGTGCAAGAATGGATGTAAAACAGATTTATCTCAGTGTCGGCTTTATCTGATCCATTTGGTCTCGCAGAGTTTGGATGGCTTCCTTTCTTACAATAACCAGCTTTCAAACATCTATATCCTTAGGGTATTAAATGTCAGCCTCTAGTGTACCGTTCAAGGATAAAAGATTGACAATACTGAAGTACTTTTTTTCTTCATTTTTTTTTCCTTCTCCATCACTGGCAGAGTCTTTACTCTGCACACCACTGCTGACCCCAGAAATGACCCACAGGAACTACTGCCAAAAGGAACGAAAAGGTATTTCAGCTTACAGACGTTAGAAACTCTTCATTAATAGCCTTTTCACAGACTTTTCAGATAGATTTCCTGTCATTGTGATGAGGATATATTTGTAACAAGGTACCTTAAATAAATGGCCAGTGGATAATTAATTGAACTAAATACGACTTTCCATACTGTATTTCCACCACACACCCACACCCACGTCTTTTTTTTTTTTGGTATGTGTGTGTAAAAAATCTTCCTGATGGTCTTCTGTCCTCCGTGCTGGATGTACAGCCCTTTGCCACCTATTGGTCAAGCCTTTCAGCCCTCATTCAAATAAAACTCTTAGGCACTCTGTTTAGAGAGTTACATTTTTTGTTTTTGTTGGCATCAGAACTGAAGAAAATGCACCCAGAAGATCAGGGACCAGCCAACAGTCTCTTTAAATGCAACCAGCAGACTTAGTGTGGTCTGGATTCAGCTAAAAGTATAGGAAACCTGAAGTGTGCCACTTGCATTTCCTTCTCTTCCTGGCCAAGCAGCTGGGCTGCATTGCTCCCCTTCTCTGGGCAATTGGGTATCTACCCTGAGCCGCTCTTTCTGTAGCTCAGGAAGATGCAATATCCTCTCCTATCTAAAGCTGCCGAATCCACCAAATTCACCACATCACTAATGTGTTGCTGAAACTGATCTTGTTGGAAGAAGCATTTGGGCCACATCAGGGTTGCAGTTCTGGCAGTAAGTTAGAGAAAAAATTGTGTTATTTATATCCTGATTTGCATTGTATTGTGTCCAATTCTGATATGCACACTACTGATAATAATACCATAATTCTGGTTATAATTCAGTTTACCTTGGTACTCCCATTGTGCATACTGTAGTGTCTCAAATAAGTCACACCAGTGGAACTCTACAGTGAGGCTGAATTAGGCTTATTATTATATTTCACTCTTCTTAGCATACTGGTCTCCAGCCCCTTTAATTAAAAGCTTGCAAACATGCATTCCATAAATAACTTCAGACCTTCACAGCTGGTTTTGAGGCATCTATAGTTGATGTTTTTTAATTTAGTCTTTTTCCCTCTCTCAGAGGTCTTCACCTTTTTAGCTTTGGAAATGCAGTGACTTATTAATGTCACAGTCATTGGGACTTTTCTCAAATGCAAAGAAAGTTTCTTGATGAACATACCAGCGTTTTTTTGCACACTTGAATAGTTTAAAATTTTACTCCAGTTCTCAAAGAATATTGATAAATACTTTTAGTAACCAATTTGCAAAAAAACTTTACAAAAATGTGGAGGGGAAAAAAAAAGTCTCCTTTGACCATTATGAATTCATATGTGAAAAAAAAAAAGCTTTTAAGAGTAACTATGGCTGTTGGCTAAGAAGCCATAATTTTCTCAGCAAAACAGCATCCATTAAGGAGGCAAGAGAAGGATATTGAGGTGCTGGCCAAATGCTTCTGAGTTTTCAATCTGACAATTCTTTGCATGTATATTTAAATTTACTTGTCTCTGTATGGAGTTGAGTGTGTCCACACATCAGCTGCTTTGATGAATGAATGTGCTTTACTGCATCTTTCATTATTTTCTGTCAGAAAGGGTATACAAAAAATAAAAAAAGGTCTCATTTCAGGTAGCTTGGTCACATATATAGGTTTTTTTGTCCTCACAGTGATGGACATAAAGCATGACAAACATGATCCATGCCTCACTTGTGCCACTGTAAATCAGGATGATCTTTGCTGAAATAAGTGGAGTTAGCCCCCTGTTTAAAGCAAAATTGCGAGAACCAGGTTCTTGAGTGCTGTGTCAGTGCTTCCTTCTGTTTGTCAACAACCAACGGTTCTGGACCAACCCAACAAAATTAAAAATCCACTAAAAAAATGTAGGTGTCTAAGTAGTTGCCTCTGAATTTCATCTGTGGAAAGTTGTGATTTTCTGTAATTACTGCTCTAGATAAAATTTTTAGACACCGAGTGTCCTTACTTGCACAGCAGCAGAACAATGCACGTCATGCCTTCTCACCTCACATCTATCCTTGCTGAAAATGTGGTTGTCCTGATGTATTGCACTCTGTTAGACTTGTTAGGTACAACTGGTGCAGCCCAGGGTCCTGAGTACCATACCTGAATACAAATTCTTGATTCATCAATGGCTATTATTTTAAGCATTTCCTTCAAGGCAATTGTAGAAAGTGGCTTTAGTATGTAATGTGTTTAAGCATGTCTCTCGCTTTATGTCTTGAGATCAGTTATTTATGGGAAGCAGACATCTAGGCAAACTTGCCCTTTTCTTCTGTGCATCGAATGCAGTGAAGGTTGCAATATTAATTGCTGCATCAGCCACTTTAAGATTTAATGTTTTTCCCCATTCTATAGGCAATGTATCTTTTGCATGATTTCGCACATAGTCTTCACTTTCACAGTCATCTGAATGATAAGCAATAATAATGTCTCTGGAAGTGATCCATAAATCATATTCAAATCCGTGCATCCAAATGATCCTATTTTTAATCTCTAAACTACTGTACTGTGTGCTTGCTAGTGCAGCTCAATTGGAAGCATTATGTCCCCCACCTACATATTTCCTTCAAATCTGGGCTAATGCACCCAAAAATAATTAAATAAACACAACGTGGTGCTTGAATAATAACATATAGAAAAACTATGGGAAATGAAGGCCTTTCCAAATAAAGTAAGGTAGTTATATGCACTACAAATAACTGTGTTTTATCAGGATCTATAGAGAGAATATGAGTTGTCTTGGATTTAGGTCACTTTATTAGAATAGAGAGTACCTCAGTTGTCTTTACTGCCTTCCCACAGAGTCTCTGAATGACCTTGTCCACAGCTAAAATACTCCTGTGATCACATACGTGAGATATAAACATGTGTTAATTACCAATATGAACATGCTATCTCCACCTCTCCATTTCAATCCCTGTTCAAAGCTGGAAATGGTAGACAGATGCAAAGATTCTAAACAAAGTTAATTATGTGGACGGTGTTTAGATACAACCCAGGGTTTAACAGCACATAGGAACCAGTCAGGACGAGGCCAGACAGAGCTAGTCTATCTGGCCTGTCATCTTGCCACTAATTTCTTGTGAAGTGAGGAGCTGCAAGATTTAGGAAGTTCTGACGTAGGTAGGTAAAGGGTGACCTGTTTCTAAGGAAAGGTTTATTTAGCTTCCTCAGACTGGTTTTCAGTGAGAAGGGAGGTGATTTTGAGTTGCTTAATTTTTTTAGGCTACAGGCATCCTCCACTTGCCATTGAATTCAATGACAGTGGCTGGTGACTTCAGCATAAGTATCGGCGAGCCTTTTCTTAAAAAGGAATAGAATCTCACTGGTGAAGAAATTTGTATTATAATTCCTCAGGGAAGCCAGACTGGGCTTATGGGCAAGTAATATTGTTCCTCCGCAGGTTTACATTTGGATTCTCCTTCCTCAATCCACAGGTCTCCTTTGCTGCTTCCATAGAATTCAACAAAAGTGGCAAGTTCAGTGTCATATCTGGTGTCTGAGTGATGTCTGGGAACTCTTGCAGACAACGCATTTTAGCTTTGGATGTCATTCCCAAGTCTGAAGTGGTTTCCATTTTACCAGCTTGGAAGTAAATTGATGTGATCTGTTTTCATTCAGTGCAGGCTGGATTATAGGTCTGTTGACTAATGAATTTTTGGGAAAATGAATAGTACCCAGCCCTTTTAAGCAGGAGGACAGAAGATCATCTATTTCTGTACATTGTGCAAAAATACTCCCTTTCAAACTAAGGACATGGAAGAATTGAGTTTTGAATGCATGCAGACATAAAAAAGGAAAGGATTTTAACTGGAGAGAACTGAGACTTCTGCAAAAGCTGTGTCCTCCTTGGACAGCCCTGCTAGCACAGGGTTTCAAGGGGAGAGAGCAGCAGCATTAGCATTGTGCTTCCCCACAGCACAGATGCTTGAACAGCACAGCCAGTAACACTTGCTGAGTTCCCACTTTGTTGCTGTTTCACTGCATGAATTTCTGTCTCTTACCCATGAGGCTACGTGATAAGGGAGAAACGACAGTGTTCCTTGTCTGTGTCCATTTGCTGGCTCCTCATTCAGGATATGTTAGTAAACAGATGTGACCTGATCTTGTTTTGTATCAAAGGGTATAAATAGTTCGAGGACACTGTGTCCTCTTTTACTGGTATATCATTTACTGTTGTGGTCTTTATGGAGGTACTCCTGGAACAAACACTTTTGCTTCATTATGGCTACAGCTGAAACTTCCTTTCCTTAGCTCTTCTCAGCCAGTCCATTGGGATCTTCTGAAGATGAAATCAGAAGTGGTGCCAAGCTTCATCCAGCTGATGGCTGGCATCCCTGTGCAGGAATGTTTATGTACCTTGTAGAGTTTTTTAGGGATCCCATGCCACCCTCACCTCTTCTTTCTCCCATGCATCTCTAAATCTGCAAGCTCATACTTGTGCCTGGCTGTTTCCTTGCAGTTGGCTACCAAAGGAGAATGGAGAAAAGATGTCTTTCATTATCCTTGCCTACATATGAGTTAAACCAGGCTGTCTATCCCTTTCCTACATTTTGGGTGTTGCCCTC
>WTSP01019515.1:0-18197 GCA_025331215.1 Actenoides lindsayi | reverse complement strand
GGCTGCAAACTTCAGAGTGCAGTTAGTTAGAAGAGACTGAGCTGAAAAGTAAAATCACTGAATGGAATTAGTTCTGTTCTAACTCAAACTAGGACATCTAGCACCTGAAAAGTCTGTTGACTTGGTATCTCAGGTAATTCTTCTTGGTCCTGACATGGAGATGGCTAGCTGCCAAAGCAAGGGCATTTAAAATAGCTTCTGCCACACTAACTTCTCTTTTTTTATCAGAAGGAAATGCTCAAAAGTAACTAACTTCCTGAAGCAATCCCATGAGTTCTCTTGTGCTCTTCAGCTTTGCCTTGCTAACTACTGTGCCGGCCATGGCCCATGAAGTGATGGAATGCACTGAGACCAAATCAGATGATATCCACGCCAGCAGCATTAGCTTTTGAGACTAGAGTGGCATGAGTGGAATCACAGCTTCAAACCTTGGGTGAAAGAGAAGAGTTTTAAGCATGGGGATGGCTTTTCCTACTGACAGCAGATGTCTTTTTGGAAACTCCTTGATTAGACCCTGAATGATCAAGAGACTGAAGAGAGATGGGATATTTACATATAAAAAGAGACTCTATGTTTGGGATCAGTTAGACTATTCAGGGTTCACACTATACTCCCCTTTTTTCCCAGACTTTATAGAGCCCTTGCTAGGATTAAGCCCCCATCGAGTAGATTATCTTTACATAGAGGCTGGATCTGGTGTTACAGAGTCTTTATTATCTCTTCTTTGAGACTGTGCAGGCTATCCCCTTGAAGTTCTTAACCCTTAAAGCACTTTATCTAGTATTTATTGTTTCTTCTCCACAGGCATCTGAGATGGCAGCACTAACATACAGACCCCACCTGTCCTTGTTCTCCATAAGAACACCATCTCTCCTTTCCCCCTTCTTCTATACACAAGGGGCTCACTGAGTCACATCAGCATCAGGCCCCCTGTTTCCTAATCCTTTTCATCTCCAAGAAGTGTGCACCATTCTTGCTTGACTCGGGTGGGCTGCAAAGCTTCTGTCAAATGCAAACATATTCCAGCTGCTGGGAGTTTGATGCATTCATTTTGAGGGATGTAAGAAAGGCCATAAGTGGAACGGGTGAGGAAAAGGTCAGAACTGACCACCTGAGAAAAAGGGAGATAAGTAACTGCAGCAGTGGACAAGGGAAGAGCTGTGGACATCATCTATCTTGAATTCACCAAGACCTTTCACACCGTCCCCCACAATATCCTCCTTTCTAAATTGGAGAGATATGGGTTTGATGAGTGGACTGTTCACTGGATAAGAAATTGGCTGGGTGGTCACACCCAGAGAGTATGGTCAATGGCTCGATGTCCAGATGGGAAAATGTGACAAGTGGTGTCCCTCAAGGGTCCATGTTGGGACCAGTGGTGTTTAATATCTTCATTAATGACATAGCCAGTGGCATTAAGTTCATACTCAGCAAGCTTGCTGACAATACTAAGCTGGGTGGTGCAGTTGATATGCCAGAGGGATGGGATGCCATCCAGAGGGACCTGTACAGGCTGGACAGATGGGCTCAGGTGAACATCATGAGGTTCAACAAGGCCGAGGGTCCTGCACCTGGGCTGGGGCAACCAGAGTTATCAATAGAGGCTAGGAGAGGACATGCCAGAGAGCAGTCCTTTGGAAAAAGACTTGGGCGTACTAGTAGATGAAAAGCTGGACATGAGCCACCAATGCACAATGGCAGCCCAGAAGGCCAATCGAATACTGGGCCGCGTTGAAAGAAGCGTGCCCAGCAGACCAAGAGAGGTTATCCTGCCCCTCTACTCTGCCCTGGTGAGATCTCACCTGGAGTACTATGTCCAGCTCTGGAGCCCCGAACACAAGAAGGATGTGGAACTGTTGGAGTGTGTCCAGAGGAGAGTCTCAAAACGATTAGAAGGCTAAATCACATCTCTTATGAAGACAGGCTGAGAGAGTTGCAGTTGTTCAGCCTGGAGAAGAGGAGACTCTGGAGGGACCTTATAGTGACCTTCCAGTAGCTGGAAGGGACCTGTAAGAAAGCAGGGGAGAGTCTGTTCACAAGGGTTTGTAGGGACAGGACAAGGGGTAATGGCTTTAAGCTAGAAAAGGGTAGATTTAGGTTAGACATTAGGAAAAAGTTCTTTAATATGAGGGTGATAGATCACTGGAATAGGTTGCCCAGAGAGGTGGTGGAGGCCCCATCCCTGGACACATTTAAGGCCAGGCTTGATGAGGCTCTGAGCAGTCTGACCCAGTTAGAGATGTCCTGCTTATTACAGGGGGTTTGGACTAGATTACCTTTAGAGGTCCCTTCCAACCCAATGCATTCTGTGATTCTATTCTATGATTCTGTGAGATAATAGGAACATGGGGTAGAGTGTTGCAAAGTTGTGAAGTTGTTATCTTCAAGAAGATTCCTCTAGCAATGCTGTGTCTGTTGAGTTTAACAGGGTGTTTGAAAGGCAAAGTTGGAGGTTCTTGAGTGTAATTTTGTATTTCTCCCTAAAATGACAAGTTCTGGATAACGCTGGAGTCCATATGGATCCATGTCTGTTTTCTCTATGCTTGTGCTCCAGAGGCAGCTGGGCATGTGTGTGCTCCAAAAGATTCCTTGCTAACATGTGGACCCTTGAGGCATCACTCATTAAACAATAGGTGCCTGATTCTGGGCATGCCACGTGCTCTCTGTTTTGATATGACAATTGCTGCAGAACATCTTTTAGGACCTATGTGTAAGAAGAGGAAGTGATTTACTGAGTGGAAGTGTCTAGACCAAAGAGACACATTTATCCTTGCCAGCCTCCCGTTCACCAAAATGACAAACTTTTCTGAATTGCTTTCTTATCATTTTAAGTAACTTCTGGCTATGGACATTGGAATCTGCTCCAGTGCGATCCCACTGACTTCTGACTCAGAAGAAGAAAGTGCTCAAAATTAACATCTTGAAGCAATCCCCAAATTGTCTCATGCACTCAGCTTGTAAGGCTGTGAGATTTTAAAGGACCTGAGCAGCATTATCCTGATCTTAACACCAGACAAGATCCCCAGCTGGTGTTAGCTAATGCACGTTCCCTATTCCAGTCTACCTGTGCCAGTCTTTTGCCAATTTTTTGCTCCCTAAGTGGGCATAACAGGGATGAAATAAATGAAACTGCATTGATTTTCATGGCTCATCCTCATCTGAGAAGGATGAAGTGGCCTAACTTTTTAGCTATCAGCTACTTGCATGTCTGCTGACAGGTGGATGAAGTATATACTTTCTTTCCCCATGTGCCACATATGCTGCTTCTGCAGTTGTGCTGCCCCTGTCTGAACAGGAATAGTCACAGCCCTTTCTTCATTGACAATGGCTACTTATGTGAAAAATGCAGAACAGAGCAAACTAGGACTAAATGTGCTGGAAATATGAAGAGGAGAATGATCTTTGGCTGTGCATCAAAGGGAATGAATGCATTCTGAAGCAGATTCCTCTTGCTCTCTGGGTTTAATTCAGAGGGGATTTTCTAGCCACAGAATCAAGCTCTTTACTGTGTGATTTCCTTCCTGCAGGAGCTGGGAAGTCTTGGGTTCTGTTCAGGACACAAAAAGCCATAAAAGGGTCCAGGGTGTGTACGAGTTTCTGTGGAGATGACAACACAGCTTACCGATGCTCCAAATGTGCAATGCTGTTGGACCTGAGTGGCATCACTCTTACTGTGTTCCAACAAGGGACACTTGATCTCCTTTTCTAGGTATTCACATTGCCTGTTCTTAATCAACTCATGCTTTCCTAAATATTTTTCCTCTTGATCTCTTAAAATAGTTTCCCAGGATGTCTCTACTGCTGACATTAATGTACATGCTCCAGTCTGTGTTCCTCTTCTATTATGTCTCTCTTTTTTTTTTTTTTTTCTTTTTCCATAAACCATATCCCTGCCTTATACAATTAACTTTTGAGTTTATACACCATTTCTTCTAAACATGGCATTTATGTGGAAACATGCAAGGATGCTTCTTTGACTTTCAATTTCTTTTTTTTTATTTTTTCTTTTTTTTTAAATTCTGAAATTATTACATCACCTGAACCTGTGGCCCTAATTCACTGCTACTAATTCAGTGTTCCCTCTGTATACTTCCTGATACCTTGCCTCATTTTGCCAAAATGATCAGTTTAACTGAAATGTGGCATGGCTTCTATGGTATGAGCTAGGTAAGTCATACTCTCAAAATGATCTGCATTTACGAATAATTACCTGATCAATTTTGTATTTTTCTGTTGTAAACCACTCATTCTATAGTGACAATCAGAGTATTTAATGTGGTTGTTCCTTTCTTATGCATACTTAGTTGTTCATATTTCATTTGCCTGCTAAGACCTGAGATTTGATGTTACAAATTGTTGGACATTTCTTGCTTTCAAGTCTCACAGTGTTTACCCCATATCATTGAGTGCTTATTATATCTAACTCTTCCTTTTATAAATCTCTTTACACCTACAAATACTCCTAATTTATAATTTGATATTGTCTCTTATTTCTTTGCCAAAGCACTTTTATCTTATGTTCTAAAATAGTAAATATGAATGTTCGTAAAAGATGAGGTACATAGCAAACTTGTCTCTAGTTGTGCAATTGAGTGTAAGTGTGGCTGCCTTTAAGCAGAATGTGTCAATTCTGTGATCTACATGATTTCCTTTAATAGGGCTGTTGTAACTTGTCTCCTGTTACACTGAAATACACATTAGTTGTATTCTTAGTAATAAGACCACTGTTCATGAATATACACTAGTAGTTCTGTAGCACAGGTGGGAAATGACAGCCTTGGCTATCTGTAGGCAGGATTAAATTGACAGGCTTTTTCTGGACAAGCTGGTTTAACTGCAGTGGAAAACATTAACTGGTCCCAAATATACAATGTTCGGTTTATGGTTGGTGTCAGCCCATACTGCTGACCTGGTGCGATGACTGCCTAAACTATTCATTTGGATAAAGTAGTTTGTACATTTGATAAAATGCTTTCTATTACCTTCTGATTCCTCCCCTATTTGTTCTTTATTGTTTCTCAGGGGTTTTTGCACCCTGACACCCCTCTTGGGCTCAGCTAGTGTTGGGTGTGCACACACACACCTATGTGATCCCTGCCCACTCACCTCCAAATGAGGGCCTCTATTTAATTCACCCTTGGCTCAACTGCCCATGCTGTAACACCCTTCGTGGGGACTGGTGTTTGTGGGAGTGGCAATGCTGGCTATATCCCCTTGTTGTGTGACACTTGTGAGAGGTGGTGATAGTGCTCAGTGTGATGGCAGCCTCAGAGAAACGGCACTATATCCTTCTGCAGGTACAGAGGCAATGCTATTACTCAATCCACGCAAATTCATGTCCACTGGCTCCTGATTTTAGAACTAGATTGCAAATGTGACACTGCTGATATTTTCACCTGTTTGACTTTTCTTTTTGACTATGCAAATCAACACCTCAGTTGATGGGATTAGAGATAATGTTGATTACTCTCACACATGGGGCCTAAATTGTGTTCATGGAAATGAATGGATGGGATTCTGCTTGTTGCCACAGAGGGTTGGGTCAGGCTGGAGGGTAAGTGCAACATCAACACTGGAAAGCATCTTCAAAGTGTTTGCTAAAGCACTGAAATGTTGTCATCTCGTGAAAAGTTTTAATATCCTTTTCATTTTACCTCATAATCATTTTTTTCTGGGCTAATTGGTAGAAAAAATAGCAGCATTCAGTCACAGCAGGTATTTTCTGTTACACACATGCATATTGGAATGTATCTGTGGATGTGCCTGTTTGTATGATGTTGACAGAGCCTGCTCACTCTATGCTTTATGTTAGTCTGTCCTATGTCTGAACTGAAATTCCTCACTCAATGAAATAGACTGATAGCATCATTTGGAAATGCCAGGTTACTCCTACAGGGCCATGCGAGGAGATGAAGAATATTCTCTGTATTTGCATAGCAGCGCTGCAGCATGCCAAAAAGATAATGGGTGAATGGGTGTGGAGTAGCAGAGGGGGAATCCAGCAGGACAGACCTCCATAAATTGAGTAAACCCTTCCTCATCAAGACTCTGGTTTAGGGTCTCTTTGGCATGCTCTCCCCTCAGGACAAAGGTCATAAAGCTCTTATTAAGCAGCTCATTCTAACCAAGATCAGAAGTGATTGCTCTCTCCTCTTTCCTGCCAGAAGGAGGCAGAATGACTCTTGGGTGAGGTTTGTCTCCACTGAGGCTTTCGAGCAGACACCACCATTTGCGATAGCAGGTAATACAGGCAACTGCCGGACAAGCTTCCTTCCTTCTTGATCACTTCACTTCTACTAGTGTTAGTGTTAATGTCTGGAGAAACTCTCTTATAATAAATAACAGTGAGGAATGGTAATTAGATTATTTCAGGACACATATTCTATCCTCCCATCCTTAACAAAACTATTTAAAAGCTGTTTTTCATTTGTTACTTTGTGATGAAGGGAAAAAACACTATCTGTTAAATGCATGTCTGCAGAAAGGAAATCCCACCCTAAAATTTACTGGATTAGTGTCAGATCCAAAGCCCATTGGAAATAATAGGAAGGGTCCTGGTGAATTTAGTGGGCTTTCAGTTCAAGGTCTAAATAATATCTGCAATTCTTTGTGTACGTCTCTTCTATGATAATAATCTCTGCCTCTTGCTGTTGAGTTGGGAGGAGCAATGCAGCAATTTGAAGGACTTACTTAGCAAGATAGTAGTCTTGCTGTAAAGCTATGTCTTTCTGTCTGCAGTGCTCAAATCAGCCTCGAGTGATCATGTGGAGTAAATGTACTGAGTAGTCCCATCAGATTTCATTTTTTTTGTTCAGTGTTCACTACAGACCTTTAAACAGTTGTGGTTCTTCCCTGTAAGCCTGTGTTTTCACTGCAATGTAGAAAGAGTAAAATTGGTGGACTTTCTCCCTTTTGTCTGCAGCTTATTTGCCAATGTCTTGCATCTTAGTTTGCAGCAATGGAAAGCACAAAAAAAGCCAGCCCTGCTCTAGATGATGGCAGCTTCGATTTGTTGTTCTTGGGGGTAAAGCTGAAGCAAACTCCAAGCAAAGGAGAGTCAGACTACTGTTTAGGAAAAATCCCTCTTACACAGTTTGCATCTAGCTTTGAATGCTTGCTTTGCACTGTATTTAATTTGGAAACTATTTTCTGTGGTCATGAATTTCTCCCTGGAGTGTCTTCCCAGGTAATCAAATGTTAGTGTCTTTTTGCACTTCAGAAATGCTAGTCTTCCTTTTATTAAGTGCTTTGCATTCCTAACATGATGCTTATCCTCACTGATTGGTGCTTGCCTCCTACTGAGAGACCAGTGACTAAGAGCTGGAAAGAGTTTGGTTAAAGCAGTAACTGATGGATGTTCTAATTTTCCTCCTTACCTTGATCCAGATACATTACTGTCTCTCCTGGTTGGTGTAACAGCAGAGTAGTAGTGTATTGACTGTGATAACAGGAAGGTTTATAAAATCATTGCAATCTAATGAGCAATTACTGCATGCTGTTTGAAATTTTTCAGCTGAGTCTCATGGGTCTAAGTCCAACACTCACTGAATCCAGTAAGAGTCTTTGCATGGTCTGCAAAGACAGCTTGATCAGGTTCACCACATAGTCAGTGTTTCAGAGATTAACATTTCCCAGTATATCTAGAGTGGAACGTGACTGTGTATGTCCATTTTAATCCCAACACTTTTAATGTTTCATGCGTTGCACCTCTTTTTCTAAGGACACTAGTGAATCAGACGGCATTAATAGCAAAAATGCAGAGAAATGTCATCAGTGCCTTGATCAAAATCTCTCCTATCCTGAAGCTGTAACTTGTCCTCCAGTGGAAAGAGAACCGGGACCTAGTGTGTCAGAGGACAAACTGATTTCCTGTGGGCCCTCTTTGAAGAAGGTCCAATAATTTCAGGATGGTCAGAAACTCACTTTTAAAAACACTTAACTGTGGTGTTTAAATGCCTGTAAACCTAAAAGTGCCAGGCTCTTCCTCTTTGCTTAAACAGCTGGTGACCATAGAGCTCTCCCCACTCCCACAGCAGGCTCTGTCATGAGACTAAGGAAGGAACAACAACAAAAAAAGGGAGGATGGCAATTTGTTTCTTTTTGGAGGAAGTCTACTTCATGACAGACTCACGGGAGTAATTTTCCATCAAATTGTCTCTGTGTGCAGGAACAGTCCAAATTTCCTTCCCTCAGCCTGAATTCATTATGGTTCTTACCAAGCTGGTCATTACTTTACGAGTATTTCTTTGTTATTTGGTAGGTTTCAGTGCTTAGGAAGGGAACTGATTCTTGGAGTGAGTTTTAAATGCCGGTACTCTGCAAGACCCAGTATCTTACAAAAACTGACAGGAATAGTGTAGGCATGCTACATCAGACCACTGGTTATTTTCGTGCAGATTTCGATGGAGTCCAACAGCAAATGAGTAAGTGGAGGGCAAGATCTCCAAAATGCAATTAGGCAGTCGGATCAAACTGTGCAACAAGGCAGAACATTTTCTTCCTAATCCATGTGAGCTGTCCATATACACAGTAAATACTGAAGTCTGCCTATCAGTTTTCTAAAACTATTTTGGGAACTGGTTGAAAAAAACCAGAAAGATGAAATGATGGTTTTGCTGGGTTGTTTTTTTTGTTGTTGTTATTGTTTAGTTGGTCTTTTTGTTTATTTGTTTGGTTTTGGGTATGTTTGTTTGTTTGGGTTGTGGGGTTTTGTTTGGTTGGTTTTTGGTGGTCTCTTGTTTTTTTCTGTTGGGTTATTTTTTCCTCTTGTGAGGTCCATTAAAAGGGTATTTGGCAAAATTTTCCTTAAAATGTGTTTAGAACAAAATTCACTCTACTCTTTCTTGTTATGTAACCAAGAGTATTGTTTATAGCCATCAAGGTACTATTGCAGAAATTATAGAAATGATGTGCAGATGACATCCACAAGTGATGTCCACGGATGTCATTAAAAACATTGCCTTTCTTTCTGTTTAACATCTTGGCTTGAATTTGTCTCCATCCTTTATCAAACAACAGGGTAGAAAATAGGACCTTAACATTATCCAGCTCACTTCCATCTTTTTATCTGATTCTTCTTTAAAGAACTCTTGGATAGGTGATCCGTCATTCGTCATTCACCACTTGTAGCTTGCTTTTTGTTTTCTTCCAAGATAAGTCATCAAAGGGGGATGAGAGTTAACATGTAATGTAGAATAACACCAGAGACTGCAAGGCCAGTGTTGCCTGGCTTCACAAACGAGAGTAGTCTCCAGGAGCCTGTGCTCCAAGCCTGCATTTATCTTCACCCCGTGGTAGTGAATTACAGTAGCTAGTGACAGCAACCAAACGTGAAGAGAATTGTCTTTTTTTCCATTGCTCTGCAGGGTGGAATCCAGAAATGTTTCTCTTTGCCACAGAAGAGCTTTATATCAGGCACTGTGTGTGTTTAAATAAATAGAAGGAGGTTTACCTTCTGAAGGTCATGTGAAGTCATTCAAACTTGAGATCATTCCAAGGCATGGCATGAAAGGAGGTTACATACACTGTGCCTTAAGCCACAGAAGGGAATGTGGCTGATCAATCAACCATAAGCTGACCTTAGCAGGTCAGGAACCCCAGAGCCATGGAAATGACTATGAGTAACCAAACACTTGCCTCTTTATTTAGCAATCCTAAAGTGCAAATTGTGCAGTCTGTTTAACAGGCTTTCTGGTACCAGACCTTATTATAATGAACTTATGCTAGAGAGTCAGCAGTAGTGGAAGAGAGCAGCAAATGAGACTGCTTTCCAGAAGAAAACAATATTTTGTGTTAAAATATGTAATATTTTTATGGTGTCTGAGGATGATCCTCAGGTGCTAATCTCGTCTCTACTGTGTAGTTCTGAGTTGGATAGCTGTTGTCTACTTACATAATGAAGAAATCACATAGGAAGTCTTCCATTTTTTTCTCCCAGGATAAATTTTGCTAGGTGCAAAAATAGAAGACATGCTAGCATGTTTAAAGTATATGGTATGCCCTTTGCACATTCTCAGAACAGCCAAGTGCACAAGTACAGGCTTGCATTTTGCAGACATACTTTTGTGCTTTTGTCTCTCCTTTGTTTCCAATCCTGTCCCGCATTGGTTGAGACAGCATTTTAAGAAGTTCCCTCAACATCTTGTTTACAATGGCACCCCAGGGAAGCAGCATTATCCTGACTCCGCTGGAGAGAAAAATGTAACTATTATTTAACATGCACAAAGTAACAGGTAGGACAGATCTTCTGATGCTTCACCAGAAGCCAAGTTACAGCAGTGAAGGCCTGACCAGACTTTTTTTGTGTTAAAGTCAGTAACGCAGAGCTGGTTTACATCAGCTGGGAATCTGACCACCTGCTTCCAATATCATGACTGCACCTTAAAAAATAACCCAAACAAATAGTCTGCTTGAACCTTGGTTTACTTTTCAGAAAGTTCATAAATTTATTTTACTGGCTGCCCAACACAGATCAACTGCTCTGTTGAAAGAACAAAGAAATGAGCTTGAAGACTGCTAAAAATCATGAAGAAAGAGTGATAAAAGCCTAGCATCTGACTGACATTCTTGATAAGGGGCAACTTTGCTGCATAAGCAGATGAAGAAGCCATTCTTGCTAACTTCTTGTTTTGATAAAGGTCATATCACCACATGACCTGCCAAGCTTGCATTCCCCCTGACCAAAGAAAGACGTGCTCCTTGCCAGCATCAGAGAAACCAGAGAGAGGAGTGAATTTGGTTCACCAGCCAGCCACTAAATTGTTCAGGACAGATTTTATGATTTGACTCTGGAATAAACTCAAGAGATTTTATATCACTCATATGATTTGCTATGTGAAGTGCACATTCCTGGTGTTCAGATATCTCTTACTGCTGAGATACTCATTCTCCTCAGAGGTGGATAGTTACCAAGACCTTCCCTTTGGTCCATACTGCTTCTACCTGTTCATGGACAGCTTTCCAAACCACAACTAAGGAACACATTGAAAAACATACCCTGAAATATATCTTGGAGAAAATTACCCACATAGAAATAATTTCCTTAGGATTTGATTGTTGTCCCTGAATAAAATGCAGTTGTCAAACAAACAAAATCTGCCAGCTCAGAGGTCTGAATGCTGAAGCTGAATGAAAGTTGATCAAAATCTTGGTGAATTAGGAGATGAGGACCATCCTGCATAAGCAGGGGGAAGACCTGTCCAGGTCTTACCCCAGGCCAGGTTAAAGAGAAGAGCCTTACAGAGTACCAAGTACTGGGATCTCAGAAGATCTGTCTTGACTTTCCGTTTGACAGAGAAACTGCAGGAATATACCAACATATCATAGAACTGTAGAATCATTTCAGTTGAAAAAGACCTTTAAGATCATGACTACAACCACTAACCTAAGACTGCCAAGTCCTCCACTTAACCATGTCCCTAAGCACCTCATCTACAAGTCTTTTCAATACCTCTGGGAATGATGACTCTGCCACTTCCCTGGCCAACCTGTTTCACGGCTTAACACTTTCAGTAAATAGGTTTTGCCTAATGTCCAACCTAAACCTCCCCTGGTGCAACTTGAGGCCATTTCCTCTTGTCTTATAGCTTGTTACCACAGAGAAAGAGACCTTGCTAAAACTTCCTTTTAAGTAGTTGTACAGAGTGATAAGGTCTCCCCTGAGCCTTCTTTCCTACAGGCTAAACAATGCCAGTTCACTCAGCCACTCATAAGACTCATTCTCTAGACTCTTCCTTCACCAGTTTTGTTGCTCTTCTTTGGACATGTTCCAGCACCTAAATGTCCTTCTTGGAGTGAGAGGCCCAAAACTGAACCCAGTATTAAAGGTGTGGCCTCACCAGTGCAGAGTACAGGGGCACGATCACTTTCCTAGTTCCGTTGACTATGACATTTCTGATACAAGCCAGGATGCCATTGGCGTTCTTGGCCACCTGGGCACACTCCTGGCTCATATTTGTCCAGCTGTTGATCAACACTGCCCTGGTCCTTTTCCACCCAGCAGCACTCCTCCCCATGCCAGTAGTGTTGCATGGGCTTGTTATGACTCCAGTACAGGCACTGGCACTAGGCCTTGTTGAAACACATACCATTGGCCTTGGCCCATTGATCCAGCCTGTCCAGGTCCCTCTGAAGAGCCTTCCTTCCCTCAAATATTTACACTTCTGCCCAGCTTCATTTTGTCGTCAAACTTACTGAGGGTGCCCTTGATCCTCTCATCCAGATTGTAGATAAAAATATTAAACAGAACAGGCCCAATACTTCTGGAGTTCATCTCTAAGCATATGGAAGAAAAGAAGGTTATCAACAGTAGTCAGAATGGATTTACTAAAGGGAAGTCATGTCTGACTAATCTGATAGCCTTCTACAATGGTGTGACTGAATGGGTAGGTGCAGGGAGAGCAGTGGATATTGTCTACTTTGACTTCAGCAAGGCTTTTGACACTGTCTCCCATAACATCCTCGTAGGTAAGCTCAGAAAGTGTGGGTTAGAAGAGCGGACAGTGAGGGGTTGTGCACTGGCTGAAGAGTAGAGCTCAGAGCATTGTCATCAGTGGTGTGGAGTCCAGCTGGTGACCTGTAACTAGCAGTGTTCTCCAGGGATCAGTTCTGGGTCCAGTCTTATTCAACATCTTCATCAGTGACCTGGATGAAGGGACAGAGTGTACCCTCAGTAAGTCTGCTGATGATACTAAACTGGAAGGAGTGGTTGATACATCAGAAGGCTGTTCTGCCATTCAGTGAGATCTGGACAGACTGGAGAGCTGGGCAAAGAGGAACATAATGAAGGTCAACAAGGAGAAGTGTAGAGTCCTACACCTGGGAAGGAATAACACCACACACCTGTACAGGTTAGGGGTAGACCTACTGGAAAGCAGCTCCATGGAGAAGGGCCTGGGAGTCCTTGTGGACAGTATGTTATCCATAGGACAGCAGTGTGCACTTGTGTCCAGAAGGGCCAATGGTATCTTGGGGTACATGAAGAAGATAGTGTTCATCAGGTTGAGGGAGGTTCTCCCCCCCTCTACTCTGCCCTAGTGAGACCACATCTGGAGTATTTTGTCCAGTTCTGATCTCCCCAGTTCAAGAGGACAAGAAAATACTAGAAAGAATCCAACAAAGAGCTACAAAGATGATTAAGGGACAGGAATATCTCTCTTATGAGGAAAGGCTGAGAGCCCTGGGGCTGTTTATTCTCAAAAAGAGAAGCCTGAGAGGGGATCTTATTAATGTTTACAAATATCTGAAGGGTGGGTGCCAAGTAGAAGGGGCCAGTCTTTTTTTAGTTGTGCCCTGTGGTAGGATGAGAGACAATGGACACAAACTAGAACACAGGAAGTTCCACTTCAACATGAGGAAAAACTTCTTTTCTGTGAGGGTGTCAGAGTACTGGAACAGGATGCCCAGAGAGGTTGTGGAGTCTCCTTCTCTAGACGCTGTCAAAACCCACCTGGATGTGTTCCTGTGTGGCCTGCCCTGGGTGATCCTGTTCTGGCAGGGGGGTTGGATTTGATGATCTCCAGAGGTCCCTTCAACCCCTACCATTCTGTGATTCTATGAATACTAAGCCCTGGGGAACACCAGTTGTGACTGACCACCAACTGGATTTAACTCTATTCACTACCACTCTTGGGCCCAATCATCTAGCCAGATTTTCACCCAGTGCAGCATATGCCCACCCAAGCCACAAGCAGCCAGTTTCTCCAGACAAATGCTGTAGGAAACAGTGTCAAAGTCTTTATTAAAGTCCAGGTAGACAACATTCACAGCCTTTCCCTCCTCCCCTAAGTGGGTCACCTTGTCATACAAGGAGGTATGTTGATATAAATGTTAACATGGTTAGTAGGTTGAACATACTAAGAAATGAGCCCGTGGTTATCACATCCATTTGAAGCTTGTCACTGCAGCCAGTGAAGAGAACCTTTCATTCCTCCAGCATGCAGATGTATGGTCAACACACCTTTTTGGAGGCAACACAATAGGAAAACACAAACCCACAAGAAGGGAGCTGAGTTTTAAAATGTGCCTAGGGCAAACATACATGAGACAGACATTTCCTTCTTTCTGCCACCTTATTCTGCATTGCTTTCTCAAAAGCAGAACAGGGTCTGTTCAGGAGATTGCAGGGCTCGTTGTCAGAGCTTTAAATTATACCTGAAGGACGAAGGAGATAATATCAGGCTTGCCTGCGGCAAGCTGTGGGATGACACACTGTGATTAGAGGGACAGGGTGCTAGTGAGGGCCCTCAGCCTGCTGCTCTGGTATATGCTGGGGACAGTGCAGCACAGCTGAAGACTTATGGAGATGAGCTCCTGAGGCAATAGGAATGAAGTCCCCGCCACTGTAAGAGGTGGTTTGTGACTTGAACATACATACGTCTAAGGGACCACAGAATCACAGAATTACTGAGGCTGGGAAAGACCTCTGAGATCATCAAGTCCAGCCTATGACCCAACACCACCACATTCGCTAGACCATGTGGATCAGTTGAGATGTATCCCAGAGTGCAGAGGGAATTGGCTGATGTAGTTGCCAAGCCATTCTCCCTGATATTTGAAAAGTCAGGTGAAGTCCCTGGAGACTGGAAAAGGGAAACACTGAAGACATTTTAAAACAGAGGAAGAAAGGAAAACCTGGGAACTACCAACCTGTCAGCCTCACCTCTATGCCTGGGAAGATCATGGAACAAATCCTCCTAGAAGCTATGCTAAGGCGTATGGACCATAAGGAGGTGATTCAAGACAGCCAGCATGGCTTCAGTAAGGGAATGTCTTGTCTGATCAACCTAGTGGCCTTCTGTGCTATGTCAGCAGACAAGGGAAGAGCTATGGATGTTGTTTATCTGGACTTCTGTAAAGCCTTTGACTCTGTTCCCCACAACAACCTTCTCTCTAAATTGGAGAGATGTGGATTTGAAGGGTGGACTGTTTGTTGGATAAGGTTGGATGGTTGCATCCAGAGAGTAGTGGTCAATGACTCCATGTCCAGGCGGAGATCAGTGAGAAGTCATGTCCCTCAGGGGTCTGTGGGACCAGTGCTGCAGTTGACATTCCATCTGGATGGGATGCCATCCAGAGGTACCTAGACAAGTTTGAGAAGTGGGCCTGTGTGAACCTCATGAGGTTCAACAAGGCCAAGTGCAAGGTCCTGCACCTGGGTCAGGGCAGTCCCTGGTATCAGTACAGGCTGGGGGATGAACGGATTGTGAGAAGCCCTGCAGAGAAGGACTTGGGAGTACTGGTGGATGAAAAGCTGGACATGAGCCAGCAATGTGAACTTGCAGCTCAGAAGGTCAACCGTATCCTAGATAATCACAAGAAGCATGGCCAGTAAGTCAGGGGAGGTGATTCTGCTGCTTTGCTCTGCTGTTCTGCTCTGCTCTGCTGAGACTCCACCTGGAGTACTGTGTCCAGCTCTGGAGTCCTCAGCACAAGAAAGACACGAACCTGTTGGAACAAGTCCAAAGGAGGTCTACAAACATGATCAGAGGGCTGGAAAACCTCTCCTGTGATGAAAGACTGCGTGCTGGAGTTCAGCTTGGAAAAGAGAAGATTCCTGGGAGACCTTTTAGCCTTTCCGTACTTAAAGGGAGCCTATAAGAAAGATGGGGACAACCTATTTAGCAAGGCCTGTTGCAACAGGACAAGGGGTAATGGTTTTAAACTAAAAGAGGGGAGATTTAGACTAGATATAAGGAAGAAATTTTTTCAGTGAGGGTGGCGAAACACTGGCACAGGTTGTCCAGATCAGTGGTAGAAGACCCATCCCCAGAAACATTCAAGATCAGATTGGACAAGGCCCTAAGCAACCTGATCTAGTTAAAGATGTCTCAGCTTACTGCAGGGGTGTTGGACTAGATGATCTTTAAAGGTCCCTTCCGACCAAACCATTCTATGATTCTGTGATTTCTGAAGAAGCTGTTGCTCAGCATGTACTGAAGACAATTTTTTTTGTAGTTTTTGATCAAGGCAAAGAGAGTACAACTTCACCTCTGGAACCAAATGAAAACTTGGCAAGACACTGATGTTAGTGGAGCAGACTCTGCTGACAGCATAGTGCACATCTGTTGCTGGCATGTATTTTTAGGTTTTCTGTGATCTTTACCTTCACAGAGTGCATTAGGAGTAACAGAGAAGAAGGTGAGGTACAGGTGCTTGTAAACAAAGGCCAGAGGTGTCTTATTATGGGCTACAGTCCCATTGCCTCAGGAAACATAGAGCCTGCTCTGGTCACAGAAAGCAGACAGAATGTCTTTAAGGGCTGTAAATTGCTTGTGCTTCTATTTCAGCACCATTAATGGAAGCCTCTTCTTGAACCTAATGCTAGAAAGCATGTTGTCTGTTTTTATGGCAGAACATATTTTGGTCAAATTGTGCTTTTTTTGTATGTTGCAATAAGTTTTATCTCTCTGCTTCTAGAGTACATGAATCATTATATTTATCACTAATCCATTCTGAAGTTGAACATAATTTCTTTATTTTCCCCCGCTCTCAGTCCTGCTGGAGCTGTACTTGGCCTGAACTACAGCTCAGCTTCCAAGCCTCACTCCTCATAAGGAACCTTAAATATGGGTACAGACATGAATGTACTCCTCTGCTCTTGCCCATCCCAATTTTCCTCATGAAAAAGCATCTTCAGAGCTTACTGTTGGTTTATACCTGTGATATTTGTCTGCAATTAATGTTTGAGGGTGGATATTCCTTTCTGGAATAGAAGTGTCTTACAGAGAAGAAAAATGAGGCTTTTCTCTAAGCACCATTACATCTTAGAGAGCACTCCTCTAGGCTTTCTTGTTTGTAAAAGTCAGTCTTAGACTGGATGGATCATTGTCAGGATGAGAGAAGAGTTTAATATCGTTAAAGTTGTTTTCTCCCTGCCAGGATTCCTTGCAAAAGCTCTTGTTATTGTCCGTGGCTCTGGTGGTATCATGTCAGGGATTGGCAAGACTGAAGTTATGGCAGTTCTATGTCACTGCACTCTGCACTAGCTCTTGATGAGTCTCTGTGTCATCCACTGGCATTTATCCTATTATCACACCCATTTTCCACATTGCTGTCTTTTTATGGGATATTAGCCCCAGCTCTCTTGTCTTGCATTCCTGTTTCTCTACGGGATGGTTGCTGGCTGATCCCAGTGCAGTAGAAGGTGACAGCTGAAGAAATGACCTGAAGGGAACCTCATGAAGTTCAGCAAATGCAAATACAAAACCCTGTATCATGGGTGAGACAGAACCACACACTGGGACAGGCTATATGTAGAGAAAGCTGTGTGGACAAGAAGGACTGGCAGCTGGGCTCTCCTAGGAGGTGTGCACACTGACAGGATGTGGGGACACAGCTTGCAAAAGAGGATGCAAAGAAGGCATGTTTGATCCCTAGGATAGTGGCCTGACCCAGGAAGAGGTTGCTCAGAAAGCCCATGGGATCTCCATCCTAGGTTAGAGTCTGTCCCTGCTAGCCTTTGCTTTGTATGTCATGGACTGGAGACTGCCTGAGGTCCATAGCGACCCACTCTGTAACTAATGGCTGAATTACAGGCAGAACTTCTGGATGGCACCACTGATTATTTCTGCAATTTTTGACCTCAGAGACCATTTCCCCCCCTAATTTATTTCTTGAAATAACATGATTTTAAATAATTTTCACTCAGAAGCCTTTAACTTAGTGATGCTTTCCTTTAGCATAAAAGCAGTAGGAGAATCATATTTTACAAGGAATCCCCATTTGAGTTACAGATTATATGCTTGCATGCTTGTGAAATGTGGTTGCTTGAAGTTCCGTCATTTGCAGTTGCCAGCTGCCAGCCCTGTGGTGATCCTGTGCTCACGTGGCTTCCTGTTGGCTTCCCTGAGACTTCCTCCGGTACGTACAGCATTGACTGCCACAAAGCTCTCTGTGAGATCAGAGCTGGGATAATTTTTTTAGCCTATGGATAGTTCAAAAGATGGATTCCTGCTTGTGAGAAAGGCCATTCCAGTGTCCAAAGTGCATCCTTTGTGTTAATTGACAGGTAATGAAATGGAAAGGTTTCTTCACACCCTCCTTGCTGTGGATTTCTTTCAACTAAGACATTCTATTTCTGTTTCTGAGGGATAGAAAGAAGATGCTGTATCTTTGTTTCAAGGCCTCAGGGTTAGAACTTTATCTTCAGCTGTCTTTAGGTTGCTACATCAAAGTAGGCGGGAAGAAATTAAAATAAG
>WTSP01019514.1:29944-44230 GCA_025331215.1 Actenoides lindsayi | reverse complement strand
AAAAAAAAGTCAAAATCCTGGCTTCAAAGTACAGTTCTGTGTAGTACTGTTTGCTAGGCACACTTGGTCCCAGCTTCCCACGCTCAGCCCACGTTCACCCAGTCCCACGCTCAGGGGCAGAAGGAAAGTCCCCCGTTTTGTCAGGCTGAGGCCACGTGTCGCGCTGGGGAAACATCTTTCCAAGCACCTCCTTTGTACACCACCTCCACCTTCCAAAGCTGCCAGGTGAAATACCCGCTTCTGCCTGCCCCCGAGGCTGTCGACATCCACGCACGCGTCCTCGGCAAATACCGCAGGAGAGGAAAATCCCCTCTCCGGGAGAGGAAAACCCCCTCCTAACCTCAACATCCTTCGGGTCCCGCTCACCGTTTCCAGTTACTGCAGCTTGGACGCTTGTTCTGCTGCTCCCCATCAGCAGAGGGGAAGGCTTTGGGGAGACCTGGCTGTCTAGGGTGAGCACAAGGAAGGGTCCCGCTCCGTCCATCGCCAAAGTCGGTCTGAGTACCGATCCCCTCTGCCTGATGCCGGCTCGGCGCGGCAGGTGACCTCGCTTGATTGGAAAAAGCACTTATTAAAGTGACCATACTCGATCAATCTGAGGAGGCTCAGCTCGGGTCACGTCACAGTCTCATCTGAGACATTGCTGTAAAGGGGAGCACGAATATTACAGTCCTTTGGCAGCTTTTCTTCTCGGGTTGTTCAAACAAGGGAAAAGAGACCGCGAACAGAAGGAAATCACTTTTTTTGTGTATGCCTAAGTAGCTGATGTGCAGAAGAATCCGGGTTTTCTGCAAAATCTTGTCCGTAATTTTCTTCCTAGCCATCTGTGCCTTTCTAGTGGGGACCAGCAAGCTAAGGGAAGGAAAAGGATGTTTTCTGGCAGACTCAGGGGAGGATAGAGGTTCGTCTTGGGTGTATTGAGCAGGAAAGAAAAAGATAAAATACTTCTTGAAACGCACGGCAAGAAGTTTTCCTCAAACACCAGTTATGTCAGATATTTACCGATGTTCCCTCAGGCAGGAAGCCGGTGAGATCGAGTCTTTATTTTTTTGCTTCAGGAAAGGGTTTTTCCCCTGCTTGGGAGCCCCTCTGCAACGCCTGTGCCGGGGTCCCCGCTATGCCCCGAGGCACCAGGAGGTGTCGGGGTGCGCACACTTCCTCGCTGGCTGCAGCTCAGCATCCCCTGGCCCCGGGAACCCCTCTGCTTTCGGTGGTCTGACCGGTTTCTCTGGCTCCTCAACGTATTTTGACTTCTCAGCGCAGCTGCCGCCTTTCTTTTTCTTAGGTGGAGGTCGGAACCGGGAGATGCTCGCGTGGGGTATCGGGGTTACGTCAACTCCTGTGGTTAGAAACCCCAAAATGCAAAGGCGTCGTGGCCGGTACAAAAGAAAACGCAGTCGTGTTCGACCGTGGGATGAGCAGGGCCATTGTAAAGAGGGGCACCTGAATCCGCCAAAGGGTTTGCATCGCTGGGGTGGCTTGAGTGGGGTTTTGGGGGGCTCGGGGGGGTGTGGGTTTTGGACCAAACATCCCCAGTGCCGTGCTCCATCCTACGGGGTTGTCCTCGAGGGCAGCTCTGCTCCCTTCTGGTGAACTAAAGGGGATGATGAAGCCCACGGGGTCTGGGCTGGACTCCGGTGGGTGTTCGGTGCCCAGGAGCGGGCTGGGCTGAGTCAGCAATGAAAGTGATAAAGCCCCTGACGTGCGTGTAGAGTCTGGCTGCCCGGTCTCAGAACGGTTTTGGTGTCCAGACCTGCTTTGCGGGTGTCATGCTGGTTGATGGGACTGTAGCGGTCTTTTCCGACCTTCGGGGGATAAATGACCATGCTGAGAGGAGCGTGGAAGGAGGACGAGGGTGGGACCGAATCCCTTCAGGAGCGCCGGGAAGGGAGCTGCGGGAGAACAAGCGAGCTGGAATACCTGAGATCAGCCTGCTTGGCTGCAAACTGCTTTGCCCTCGTTCTCCGTTTGCACAGGGCTGGCAGGGGTGGGAAGCTTCGGGTTTGGGATGGCAAACCTCCGAGCGGGAGATGCTCCGCTCCGCGCTGGCGAGAGGAGGTTCTGGCTCCGACCCAAGGCTGCGCCCTGTGACAGATGCTCCTTTTTAGGCCTTCCTAGTTCTCGGGGTGTGTTCCACAAGCAACGACCGAGATAAAAGCTGAGGAAAGATCAAAGCAGATTTCATGGTTTCTATGGGTTTGTGCTTCTTGTTTTCGCTTTCCAGTATCTCCCTCAGCCCTTCTTCTCTCCCTGCCTGCTGCCCTTTCATCTGCCTCCCCATTTCCACCCAGCAAGTGAAAGCTTGCTGACCTTCCAGCCTTGAGCTCAGCCAGCCCTCCTTTCATCCGCAAGCCTGAAGCGACGTTGGATTATTTTAGCCGCGAGACAACTCCTTTCGGTATCGATTCTCTTAGCTGGTGAGATTTGCATCCTTTGCAGAAGTCGGGCTACAGTTTCTCCTTCTCCATTGAGAGCATCTCCGGGTAGTTGCGTTAGCTCAGCAGCACGGGCAAGGCTCCGATGTCTGAAGTGCTGACGCAGGGGTGCTGGGTTCAAGAGAAACGGTTGAGAAGGGGCTTTCCAGGGAGCGGGAGGGCTGCTTGTCACCCCAGAAGACTTTCGTGTTGCAGCAACATGCTTCCTTCTCAGTGGAGAACTGGATTTCCCCTCCTTACCATGTGCACTTCTACTCGCCGGTGGAGAACAGTCGCTCCTGGCTTGCCTATTTAATTTTTGTTTTTTAAATATACCTACTGCGGTGGGTTGCGAGTGAATGGAGGGAAAAGCATCTCCCCCAAGAAGAGGTGGGGAGACACCTGGCCAAAAGAGGGGAAGGAAAGGCCTCGAAACATTAAGTGGATGTTAATGAAAATAGCAACTCTGGGAGCAAGCCTGAGGCTGATGGCTGAGTTGGGGCCCGTTCCTGGTAGGTCAGGGGACCATGTGCCTCGTGGCAGAAGCGATAGACGAAGAGCGTGTTGTGCTGCCCTGGGATCGGGGCCCCAGTCGGAAATGCCATCCCCAGTAGCTCACCTGGGAGGGGAGGCTGGATGGGGCAGCCATGGCCAGATGTGTCTGGGATGTCCCAGGAGGCGGGACCATGCGTAATCCTATCCCCACAGCCCTTTCCAACGTATCCTTCTCCTTCCCAATCAACGTGTAAAAGCAGGGTAGCTCATCTTGTGATCTGCTCAGCTGGTCATCCTGCCTTGCTGGCTTCCCATCCCCTAGGCAGCCCATCTCGGGCTGTGAGTGCACCAGGCTGCAGTCACCCTGTGCAATTCCCACCGGGAGAAGTGGGTCTTGAGGACAAGGGGGATTTGCAAACCCTTCAACTAGCTGCGGTCACCTTCCGCTGACTTAACCGGAGCGGACCTCTGCAGGCGAGACCCTGCTCTGAGGTGGGGAGCTGGACCTCCTGCGTGGTTGGTGAGCTTTGCAAGCAGGGTGGATAAACCGAAACATCACTCGGTCGGACGGGAAATGTCAAACTCCTGCAAGCAGGGGCGGTGTAAACACCGCTTCGAAGAGGTGGGAAGGAGCGGAGGCAAATGTCACATACGCTGCGGCAGTCGGGCTCAGATAGCCCGGCAAGAGGTGGCATTTGGTGGGAAATGAGTCACGAATGTACGCGTGAAGCGGAGATGTGCCCCTAGACGTCGGGGAGGGTGGCTGCGGTGGTTGAGGATGCTCCTGTCGAGCTAGAAAGCACGGGGCGCTGCTGCTCTAAAGCCGAGCTGCCGCCTTCTGACTTCACCGGTAGGAAGTGGGTCAAGACCGGGTTTAGCTCTACCAGAAATAATAGTTTTGGGTTTTTCTGCAAGCCAAATAATGTGGTGACAGCTTAATTACTGACTCGACTAAAATGGGAACCGCTAATACTCGGGGAAAAATAAAACCCCAGCAGTCTACGCAAGCCTGCCAGCTTCCAGCTGCATCCTTCGAGCTCTCAAGCTCGGAGGAGAAGGGGAGGAGACCTTGCCGTAACGCTCCTTGGGAGCCCAGTGGTGGGACTGTTGCTAAGTGCTTGCCTAAATAAATTACCCATACAGGAGGTGATTCAGCTCAAGCCATTAAAATGTGCCTTCGGGAGGCTGCCGCCTCGGGTGCGGAGGGGAAATGTGTTTGCATATCGGTATCCTCGGGGGGTTTCTGGCCTTTGCGGCGTTTTTGGCTCCTCTTTCCTCCCCGTCGTGCACAGCAGGGTCCAACTGTGAAACCTTGCGTGAGTCCTTCCGTACCTTTGCAGCCCCCTGGGTCTGGTTGCTTTGCCCAGGTGCCCAGGGAGCGACGCGGTTGCTGGCACGGACACAGAAGGCAGGTGAAGCCTTGTGCTGCCGCAGTGACGCGCTCGATACCCAGCCACCCACCGGCACCGTGGGCTTGGCTGGATCTTGGCTGGATCTTGGCTGGATCTTGGCTGGATCATCAGCGCTGCGGGACAAGCGGGCGATGTAGTCCCACCCACCTGATTTAGCTGCTTCTCCTCAGCACCCGTTGCCTAAGTCTCCTGAAGCACCGGAGCATCCTCCACGGTGTTGCAGCATCCGATTTCTATCCCAGGGAAAGGTGCCGAGGGGGTCACGGGGGCCACCTTTGAGCTCGGTGGAAACTTCCCGTCGTGTGAAGCGCGGGCTGGATCTATCCGGGGGACTTTCCAGGAGTGTATTTTGGTCTGGCCGTTGTAATTAGACCCGGCCCGCTGCTTTGCTAGTCCAAGAATGAAGGTCTAAAAGCAAGAGACCTTCCCCCCGGCCGGCCGAGATGTGGAGAACGTCGGGTTGGAGTTGCGCCGGCTGCGCACCGAGAGCGGCGAGGCCATGTCGGCGGGCACGTCTCGCTTAAAACACCCCGGCTTGCCGTTTATTGGCTCCCTCCCTGTCACAGCCCAGCTTCGTTTCAACTCCTCGCCGCCTTCCTCCCACGCTGGGGGCTCGAGCGGCGGCCGTCGCACGAAGCCCCTATGCAAATGGCTAACGGTGCCAGCGCGGAGGCACCTGCGGCGTCTAGACCGGTTCCTGCGCCCGCATGCAAATGCGAGGAGAAGGACCTGGGGCTCGCGGGCCGGCCACCAACACCGCTCTCTGGCCAAGCCCTTGCCTCTCCTTCCTGCTTCGGCTCTTCCGTGCCGGGCGGGGTGGTGCCCGGCGGGCCCCGGAGGGGTGCCGCCGCTGCTCCGCGTCGCCTGGCTTCGCTTCGGGTCGGACTCGGCTCGGAAACCAAGCGAGAGCTGCGGGCGCAGGAGCGCGGAGGCGGTGCCGGGGTATTTCTCCAGCGCGGTTTTCTAGCAGCCGGTGCAAACCGGCGCAGCGGGCAGGGGATTTTCTCCCGGTGCCGTTTGCATCTCTGGGGTGGACGGGATGTCCCAGCAACTGTCCCTGCCCGGGGGGTCGGGCGGCGAGCTCTGACACGCCGCTGAACGCGTGCTGATTGCTTTCTCCTCGGCAGGAAGCAGCCGGGCGCCGCTCTGCCGAGGTCCTGCGGCTCGGGATGGACCGGCAAGGCAGGAATATCAAATTTGCACGTCTTAAAAGTTCCCCTTAATTTCCCTCATCTTGATCAAGCTTTTGCTCTTGCTCTGGGCTTTTCTCCTTCCCTCTTCACCGTTCTCTTTCAAAGCTCCCTCTTACTATCCCTTTCTTTAGAATCATGGAACCTTCTCGGTTGGAACAGACCCTCAAGATCATCGAGTCCAACCGTTAGCCCTCAAGCAGACCAAGTAGTTGAGCCTTACTCTTAAACAGTAGGTTCTTCTCTTGCTTGCAGAGGGGTCATCACACCTCTCTGGTATCTCCAAAAATGAGCCAAAACTGAGATCCTGTCACCAGCAGCCTTCACTCGAAGACGGAGACAGTGAGCTGGAGAGGTGGAGCGACCCAGTTCCGGGCTGATTTCGTCAGGCTTTGGCTAATTCTGGTGCTCTGCTGGTGAAATCTCACTCCGTACCCAGCGCCTGCTGCAGTGAGCACCGTCTGCTTTGCATCCGAGTACGAGCAGAACTCCCCCGAGTTGTGTCCGAGCTGGTCACCACCGGCACAGGGCCTGGGAGACCCCCACGTCCCGCTCCCCTGGGCCGTACCCTTGTGTCGGTGTTAGTTTTTACACATTTGGGCTAGTAAGTTTCTGGAAGAAAGAAAGGCTGCTTTTTTTTTTAAAAGGAAAAGGGTTCTTTTTAAAATGCAACTTCATGGCCAGGGGGGGAAGAGCTCAAGTTCTCCTCGCACACAGCGGAATGAACACAGGCTGGTTGGGAACGTGTTTCTGAGGTGTAGGAGGCACGAGGGGTTGCAGAACATCCCAGCTGGGCTGGAAGGAGCCCTGGGATGGGAACCGGGCGCCGCACAAAGCGGCTGAGACTGGCTTTCCTACGCTAAGTGAGAAGCCAACGCTGCGCTCAGGTCCCGGCCGCCTCTGCCGGGGTTTTCACGCGGCGCTGAACGAGTCGGTGCCGAGATAGGTGTGGGTGCAGCTCTCCCTCGGCTTTCGACAGGAGGCCCCTTTGCCTTTGAAGCAGATGATGGACCACAAACCACAGCGGTGGCAATTCTCTGCAGATGTGGCTTTTTTTAGGGTAACTTTTTTAATGATTTGGTTTTTTTAAAACCCAGTTTATATCTGTCCCGCAAACGAGCGCTGGGTGAGTTGTGGAGAAAGGAAGGGTGAGCTGAAAGTTTGCTTTCTCTCGAAGCAAACCTGGTGGTTTCAGCGTGGCCGAGAGGTTTCCTTGCTGCAGGCACCTCTGACGCGGCCTCGTGCGAATCTTTACGTGCTTGCGGAGCGTGCAGGTCCTCGTTGAAGGGCGAGAGAGGAGCCTCTCCGTGGCATTGACGTCAGGGATGGGTTTCTGCCCATCCCGGTCAAACATGGACAAGGTTTCTTTGGGTTTTTTCCTCCTGTTCCACTTAGCTCAGGTCATATTCTGCTCAGCTCTGAAGCTGCCTTGTTGTTGGCGATCAAGTTCTCGCTCCATCCCTGGCTCACGTGTCTGGGGACTCTGTGACAGGTTTTCCATCCTCATCTTCCTGCAGGGGGTCAGGCACGTAAAAACTCGTTCCCCTCTGCCAAGAAGCGTGAGCTCTCTTCTCCCCACACGTGGCTCACCTCCCTCCCCTCTCATTTCCCATTACCTGGTTTGCAGTGTTTTCAAGGAACTCTTTGCCCTCCCTGGGCCAGCCTGAGGCTTTCTATGGCTTGATGCCAATAAATCACATGTTTTTTAACCAGTTTAATGGCTGCAGAAGCAAAACCACGCAGCAGAACACGCCCTTTGGGCCATGGCCTCTGGGAGGTGGTTGCAACATGTTTTTGCAGGCTTCTGATTTAGGTACCAGAGCAAGGGTGTCTGGAGGTGTTCAAGGCCAGGTTGGACGCGGCTTCGAGCAGCCTGGTTTGGTGGAAGGTGTCCCTGCTGATGGCAGGGGGGCTGGAACAAGATGAGTTTTAAGGTCTCTTCCAACCCAAATCATTTTATGGCTCTGTGAGGATCCAGTGGGTATAAAAATCTTGAAAAAAATGGATAAAATATTACTCAAATGAAACCCTTGCCTGCAAAGGTGCAGCTGCTGCAGGAAATGCAGAAGTTCTTGGGACCTTTCTAAGGTATTTTGGATGACTCTGGCCTGGCAGATCCACATCCAATACGTGAGGGCACCTCTCGCGAACTCCTGGCATCCAGGAAGCGGTTCGCTCCGGGACAGTGGCAGGTTTGATCCTCACCCTCCTCCTCCTCCCTTCTCAGAAGTACCACTCAGCGGGCACAACCGGCAGCCCCCCACAATGGCTGCAGTTTTTTCCTTCCTGAGAAAACACCGCAGTGTTTATCGATGCACACATTAGTCAGAGGGTGAAACCACCGCAGCTACTACCCAGGCGGTTCGGAAACCCTGGGATCGCTGTGTGTCTGTCGAGTGCTCCTTTCTCCCCACATCCACGTTTATGTTGCCTTTCCTGCCCGAAGCAGAAACTCGTAGCGGCTTGAGGACCGGCCGAGTCAAATGGTGCATCTTCTGGGGCTGTGCGCTGGGGATCCACCCGACTGCCCCGGCGTCCTGGGGGAAACCCGAGCGCGTCGCTTCGGAGACGGTGCCAGAGCTGGGCTTGGCTGTGAAAATCTGCCTCTAGGTGTGAACCGAGAGGGCACGTCCCGTCCGAAAGGGACCGGCGGGTTCTGCTGCTCCGCTCCTCTGCGGAGCCCCGTGGGCAGTGACTGCCCCGCTGGGAATGGCCGAGCTGAGCTCACCGTTTGGGAGCACCCACGGGGCAGTCCAGGGAGGCTGTTGAGCATGCCAAAGGGTGACGTGACAGCCGTCGCTTCCCCGCAGAAACGTTCTTTTGTCCGGGTGTTGTTGACTTTTCCTGCTTGGAGGGGAGCTGCTGCCGAGGCCACCTCTGCCTGCAGAGGGGACAGCCTCCTTGGTGCTCACGGTGAAGAGGGGGCTCTCCTGTCCGCTTTGAGTGGGCCTCCCCATAAATAGCTGCCTTCCCCACCGTTCTGCAGACTTTTCTTTGAAGAGACCCCCCCCCCATGACCCAGCAGAACCACTTAAAACAGTCCCAGCTTGAACTTCTTCCAGTAACTCACTGCAAGGAAATGGAAAACTCTGAAAGGATTGAACAAGCCCCAGTTTTCAAGCCGTCTCCTTTTCCCCTGCCGTAGCAGCAAGGCTTGTGTCCTCCACGGGACTTTGGGAATAGCTCATGGAAATTGCTCCTTGCCTCTCTGTGACCCTGGTGCCCAGGGAGTTAAATTCCTCGCTCGTCCGTTTTTGACCTTGCTCTCTTGAACAAGGTCTTCACCAGACTTTTGGAACCCTTTCAGGGGAAAACTGACTTTTTAAGAGACGGATGAGTAGCTTAGGGTTGAAAAACGAGTTTTTTAAGAGACAGATGAGTAGCCTAAGGTTCGGGTGGAAGACTTGTTCTTTAGCTTACCCCTTGGGTACTATCTAAAATGCTGACGTGATTTGAAAGCTCCAAATTACAACATGATGACACCACCACAACTTTTTTTCTTCTGCCCTCTTCCTTCCTCCTTGCCTCGCTATTGTGGCCGCACGTCCCCTTCCCTTTCTGCTTCCCGGATGGTGACTTTGCCATATCTGGGGCAGCCCCCGTCCCCCAAAACCCGAAAGCACGGGGAGCTGCTGAGGCCGTCGCTTTGCAGCGGTCACCCTCGAGCACCTCGTGTGAGAGTCAGAGGTGTTGGCATTACCCAAGTGACCCCTTGTGTGCCACCACCCGTTGCTTTAGTCCTTCGGTGGCTCCTTTTGAGGCAAAGCCCAAAGATGCCGTGAATTGTGTGACGGAGCAAGTGCCAGCTGCTGGCCCCCAAAAGGGGAAGGAGTTTTCCCCTGCGCGTAAGGCCGGGAGGGCTCCGCGTTGCCCGAGCGAAGCCTTAAAGCCTCGTGGACGTGCAGCTCTACAGCATCCTAAGGATGCGCGTGGTCTGACCTCCCTTTCCGCGTCCTCCTCGGGCTTCTCGCTGCTGCCGCGTACGCGTCTGTGTTGGTGTCAATAGCTTGCCTGCGCCCTCCCAAATGCCCATGCCCAGCCCAGCTTTTCCTGCCCCAGTTCTCTGGCAGCCGGCTGTGTTTCGCTCCCAGGCACCGAGAGAGTCTCTGCCGATGACAGCTCAACGTGAGCCGCTCGGGTGCGAACGCGCAGAGATGCGGGAGGAGTTTGGTTTTTGCTGGTGCTGCCGTACCGCTCATCTCCTGCGTAGCCTGGGTGCTTTACCCAGACCCAAGGGCTACACTTCAAGGGCCTGAGTGGAAACACAGAGCGGAGGACTGTATTATTTTTTTCCGCAGTTCGGTGCTAGGTGTTTTTGCTGGTGTAAGCGATAGCAAAAATAGCAAGGGGGAAATTACAGCCCTCAGGAAAAAAAAAAAAAAGAAATGTAAATAGCTGAGTGCATTAAAAAAACCCATCGCTTGCCCGGGGTTTGCGCTCCGATTTCGTTCGAGGCTCTGGAGAAACGCTAAATGCGGCGAAGGGCGACGCTTGTACAGACCCAGCTACTCAGAACCGGGGCGCGGGGAAGATTCCGCGGGGAATCCAAATACGCTCTGCGTCCCACTGGCTGGTTTTGATCAATACTGGTGTAAATTGAGCTTCTGACCCGGCTGCGGGCGGCATCTGAGAAATTACGTCACCTCTTTTCACGGTCTGCCGGTCAGATGTGACTGCTGAAGTTTGAATCTCTGTCACTTGTGTCAGAGCGTGACCCTCCTGAATAAATAGGGCTGTTTCTTCACCTGGCTCCTCAGACCGTCGCTGGGGCTGAGCCTGCTGCCAGGATGCGAGTGCCAGCCCGGCAGGGGATGGGAGTCCCCGTGCTCCTGTGGCTCCTGCTGCTGCTGCTGGTGATGTCCCGCTCGGCCCACGCAGGTGAGCTTCGGGTGCCTGCGGAGATACCCACGGCCACCAGCTCCCGGTCCTCGCGACGGGTGGGCATCGCCCACGTCCTGCCCCGAAAGGGACTGGGGCAAAGTGGGGACTCCCCCGGGCTGGTTAGCCCAGGGTTTTTCTCGTAGCGTGACTGTCCTCCTTTGCTGGGGCCTGGCTGAGCTTTCAGGAGCTGCATGAGAGCAGGGTACCGAGGTAGAGACCCAGCTAACAGCTTCTCACCGTGGGCCCGAGAGCGTTGTCAGTGACGGCACAGAAAGGGACAATTTCTGTGGCTGTCCAAGAGGTCTGGAGTTACCGCGTCTCTAATAACGCCGCTGGTCTCTGTAAGCTGCTACCTTCTCTCTTTCTCAGCCATCCTGGAGGTGAATGGAAACCTGAACTGTAGGTGCATAAAGACAGCTTCGACCTACATCAGTCCAAAGAGATACGAGAGCATCGAGATAAGGCCCGTGGGAAGCACCTGCAGACGTACAGAGATCATGTAAGTGCTGCGGGTAGCTCGTGGGGCAGAAAGCTGCTTTCTCCTCTGGCTCCCCGGCCAGAGCCGCACCTTCGCTTCCGCAGCCGCCCCGCTGCTTCGCTCCCGTTCCCAAAACTAAAGCTCTCCAGAAATGCCGGCAAGCTCAGCCCTGCTTCGGGGCTGAGGGACACCGGGTCACTGCTGATGGAGGAAATGCACCCGAGCTGAGCTGCCAGGGGTCCCCAGGACCTGAATCAGCCTTTCCAGCCGGGGAAAGCAGGATTTCCTCGTGCTAGTGCTTAGGGGGCGGCATCTGCAGTTTGGAGGAAGAACATCCTCAGGCACCGAAGCATGATGAAGCTGTCACCCACTTTTCCACTAGCGACAGGCAGAGCTCCTGAGAGCATCTTGGGTCAAGCCCTTCTCCAGTTACTCCTGTCCTGACTCAAAGGGCTTGTGAAGCAGAGGCGTGAGATTTCATTAACTGCTCGTCACCGACTCATTCAGAAACCTACAGAGACACCCACCTTTGAGCGGTCGTCTCTGTCAGGCTCCGCGCACGGCCCCCGCTCCTCTTGCACCCTCTCGTTCCCCCCACCGTCCCCCGGCTCCCCTGGGAGGCTCGTGGCTCTCTGCCACCCGCCGAAGGAAAGCTGAGCCCGCGGAGCCGCTCTGCCCGCCCCAGTGCCGGCCGTGGGACGGGAGGGTGATGCTGACGCGCTCTCCTTGCCTTCCAGCATTCAGCTGAAGGCCTCGGGGAAGGTGTGCGTGAATCCGGACGCCCCTTGGGTAAAGAAGCTGCTGAAGCGTATCGCCAGCACGTAAGTGGCTTTGCTGGAAACCCCTTTGGCTCAGGTGACAGAATCGCAGGACCGAGGGCTCTTGGAGGGGCTGCCCCGGGGGGGGCAAGGGGCCCGCTCCCAAGGCGATGAGGGGTGAGACCTTGCTGTTAGAGGGTTCAGCCCGTGGGTTGTGCGCTCTCCCCGGCTGTGAGCCGTGCTGTGCCTCTGAAAACATTTTGGCCAAAAAATATATGGATATTTTGGGGGGGGGGGGGAATAACAGAAGTGGTCTCATTGGAAATGTGCTCATTGAAAATGTGCTCACTGCGAGCGCAATCGTGCGCCGGTGCCCAGCGGGGAGAGCCGCCCTCCTTTCTCACGCCCGGGTTTGCGGCACAGCGTAGGGGTGGCCGGGAGCCGTCCCCACCAGCGATGCCTGTCCCGGGGAAACAGTGGTGACTTCCTTCAGCTGGGGCAGGAGCTTCCTCTCCCAGGACCCGCTTTTCTCTGCGTTCACACATTTCTCTGCCTTCTGCTTTTCACAGGAAGAAAAAATAAGTTTCCTGCTAAGGAAGTTGACGCTCGGAGCCCCGCGTCGGGCCGGCAGATGATGCCCAGGCGCACAAACCTGGCCGCTCCTCACTTGGCCCTCGCTCCCTCCCTTCCCGACAGCCGTGCGTCCGGCCCTGGCCGCTGCAGGGAGGGCAGCTGGCTGCTGACCCCAGCCCCGCCGCAGGTTGTGGGGGGTGTTTCCCCCCTGGATTCTGTCCCTGGCTCAGCATCAGTATGATCTCTTTATTGGCTTGGCTGTAGACTGAGGTATTTCTCTGTCTGGGGCTGCTCCTGGCTCCAGCGCAGCGATGACCTGACTCCTCCCGTGTCCCCGGGGTTTTTATTGCACTGTGTAGAGTGTCCTGTCCCGAGAGCTCAAGTCAAATAAAATTCAGGGTTTTTTGCTTGTGCTGTAAATTCCCTGGACCTCCTAGCTTTGGAGAAACTCGGCAGAGCTTTCCTAAACCCCACCGTAGGGAGGTAGCTTTCCTTGATGGTGGTTTGCATCCGGCGCTCCTGTCTTGGTGCTCTTTCAGCGCGATGCCTCAGGCACTAACGTGTGCAGTTGAATACGTGTCCTCTATATCCGAACGCGTGGCGTGCGGGATACGTGTGAGGTGTTTCTACTGTAGGCAGGGGAAGGAGGGCAGCGCCCAGCCGCGTGCCGCCGAAGCTCGGGCTGGGAGGTGCCTTGGAGAGGTGAGACCTGTTGGTAGGAGAAACGAGTAATATCTGACCGGGCAGGAGAGAAAAGCAAACAAAGAACATCTGGGCTCGTGCATCTGCGTGCGCCGAGGACGAGCGGTGCGGGAAACGACCCGTGTCTTTACCAGACCTGGCTTTACAGGAAGGGAAAACCGGAGCCGGTTTCAGGAAGGCCAGGCTCCCGCCGAGCCCCGAGCCCCTTTTTAGCAGCGGTGTTGCAAGCTCAGCGAGCACCGTCAGCAGGGAAGGGAGATGGGTGAAAACCACCCCGAGCCCACGGGCCTCCCGCCTGCACCGCCTCACTTCTCCTATTTTCGGGCTCAAATAGGGGGATGCTGCCGGGGCCGGGGCTGGGGCCGGCATGGCTGCGCGGGTGGCCCTGCTGCTGGGGCTGCTGCTGGTGACCCAGCACCCTGGGGAGGCAGGTGAGGCTCCCCGTGTCCCCACGCGTGGGTCTGGGGGTTAGTGGAGGGGAGGACTGTGGGGTTTTCAGAGGCACCTCCGGGGTTTCGCTGCTGCCGAGGCTCTTTTGCGAGCGGGCGCAGCGATGCTGGCGGGGAGCCGGGGAGGGGAGGGGGGGAAACGCGTCTCCCGGAAAGGCTTTTGGGGATGGCGGTGGGTTTTGGGGCCACGCGTCAGCGGCGGCCGCGTGCCCCTCCAGGTCTCCTGGAAGCCAACGGCAACCTGAGCTGCCGCTGCGCCAAGACCACCAGAAGCTTCATCGCCCCGGCAAAGTACAGCAGCATCGAGGTCCGGCCGGTGGGGAGCAGCTGCCGTCGCCTCGAAGTGGTGTAAGTGGCTCCTGGGGGCTGCGAGACACCCCCCTCTCCCCCCTTCCCTCCCTCCCTCGAATGATTTCAGTTTCCTGCTCTTTATGAGAGGCGCAGGAGGGGCTCAGCTCTTCCAGCCTCGCCGCGAGAGGAGGAGGAGGAGGAAACCTCAGGTCTCTTCTAGGATTAAGCTAAAAAGCCTGGAGAGGGTCTGTGTGGATCCCAGCACGCCCTGGGTGAAGAAGCTCCTGCAGGACCTCCCAAACCTGTAAGCTTCCCCCTCCACCCCGAGCGACAGGGGGTCCGGCCGGAATCAGGGGCCTCCCGCCAGGACCGCTCTTCACACGGCTGTCCCCCCCTTCTGCTTTTGGCAGGAGGAAGAAACAGGTTCCCCGCTGAGGAAGCTGCCGTCGGTGGGACGACCAGATGTCCCACCCCCAAAACCGGACCCCCCCTCCCCGGCCCGCTGTCACCCTGCCCCGGCGCGGAGGGGAGCGAGCTGCTGCGTGATGCCCGGAGCTCCTTTTTCCTTTGCAATTTCTGTGTGTAAGCCCTTGGAAATGCCAGTCCCTGCTTCCCACCCTCTGGCCGTGCGCCGGGTGACCTG
>WTSP01019514.1:5632-29844 GCA_025331215.1 Actenoides lindsayi | reverse complement strand
GAGGCTCTGTGCGCTCGCCTGCCCCGTGCCTTGGCGGTGTCGCGGGGTGGGGGGCGGGTCGTCACGGCGTGTCGGGGCCTGGGGGGGGGCTCAGGGGAGCGAGTCCCCAGGGGTCAGGGAGCAGACAGGGGGGTCACCGCCCTTTCTGCACCCAGAAACGCGGGGCAAGCAGGTTTGGGGAGGTGGCCACGGTGGCTTCTGCCTTTTTCGGCACGGGCCACGTGCGCCGGGGGAAGCGGCGGGAGGGAAGTCGAAGCGAGGGGCAGCTCATTTCCCAGCCGGCAAAATCCCCGTCGGGGCCGCCTATAAAGCAGCCCCCGCAGCGGGTCGGGGTGGGCGATGAGGATGCGGCTGCTGCCGGCAGCACTGGCCCTGGCCCTGCTCCTGAGCAGCTGGCTGCCGGGGGACGGTGAGTGACCCGGGGGTGCCTCTCGCTCTCCCCTTCCCAATCCTCGGGCGGAGGCGTGGGGTGCTCTGCATGGGGCTGAGCTAAGCGTTCAGACTGGAGCCTTGCCTACCTTTGAGGCTGGCTTTCCAACCCGCTGGCTGAGCTGGAGGGGGGGTGCCTGGGACCACAGGGGATCTGCCCGCTGGGTTGAAGCTGCTTCTCTTCCAGCCCCCCCCGTGAAGCTCAAGCGTTCGGTGGGTTTCGTGCACAAAACGTTGGTTAAGTTTCCAAACCCTGATGCTAACTCGCCTCCAAAGGCATGCGAGGAAAGCTCCGGGGCTGCTCCGGGGGGGGATCAGCCTCGTGCCAGCCTCACCATTTGCCATTGCAACCCCCCCGAGCGCGACCCCTGTCCGTGCAAACGGCCCCGTGGGCGCTGGGGAGGGGACGGGATGATGGCAGGGGCCGAGACCTGGCTGTGGGCTGCTCTCGGGCGCAGGTCTGTCGCTGGAGAGCCTGCTGACCAACATGAAGTGCAAGTGCATCAAATCGACCGCCCAGGTCATCAACTTGGGGCTGATCCTTGCCATCGACGTTACGCCGCCGGGGATTCACTGCAGGAGGAAGGAGATCATGTAAGTGGAGAGCCTGCAAAGCAACCCCTGCTCGGGTACCGCCGCGAAAGCCCGCGGGCACCTGCACCCTCTCCCAGCCCCCAAACCTTGCAGCGACTCTTGTGAGGCTGTGGCATGGGGCACTCTGCCAGTTTGAACTGGGTTTACCCCCAGCCTGGCTCACGGGAGGCTCAGAAACTGCCGTTTATCTCTCAGCAAGGGCTGCAGGGATGCGCTCGTTCCCGCGCTGGGGAGCGAGGGGTTTGCTCTGTGGGCCGTTAGAAAAACACTGGGGGAGAGGTGTGCCTGGGGCTGAGGGGGGGGTGTCTCATCACTTTGCAGCCTCACCCTGAAGAAAAGGAAGAAGGTTTGCGTGGCCCCCGAAGCGCCCTGGATCCAGCTGCTTATCCACAAGCTGATGCAGAGGTACCAGTGCCCGAAAAGCGAGCGGTGTCCCCAGTGGGGTGGCAGGATGGTCCCCTCCTCCTCCTCCTCCTCACCGCTTTCTCGTCCTTTCTTTCCCCCCAAAAAACCTGCAGGAATGCCACCAAAAAAGGAGCGCGGTTGCGGCGGGAAGTGGAGCGGTGGGCTGGGGGAGCAGGGCGGTGGGGCCGGGCCCCCTGCAGACCCCCCGCCCCGTCTCTCCCTCTGCCCGGATCCGGCGAGGAATAACCAGCCGCGGTTCTTCATTCCTCTGCGGGGACTTCTCCTCTGCGCCGAGATGCGCCGGGTCTTGCGGCACGACGCCGGTGCTCGCTCTGCTCCCGGGGTCTTGGCAGGAGGTGGGAACCTTCCCCTGCTCCCCCCCTCCCCAAAAAAGGCTTCCTCTCGGGTGCCCGGCATCGCCCTCCCTTTCGGGTGCCCGCGCGGCTCCTGCACACAACGGCAGCCCATCCTGGGTGCCGTCAATAAAAGGATCCATGTGCTTCCCCCCGCCCCCGGCTGCGGTGGCTCTTTCTGCTCAGATTGGGGTTAAAACTGGGAATGTTGGGGTGGGGGGAGAGAAGACTGGACTGTGGCACCACGAAGCCCTCAGCTGCTTTCCCGCAGGGCGTTTCCCAACGCGCCGCTTTTCCCCTGCCCCGAGTGTCTGGGCCCTTTTCTGACGGCTCCTGGGAGGGGCAGGTTGGGCTATGGGATGCTGGCTCCCAGTCGTGCAGGCACAGGAGAAAGGGGAGATACTGGGAAGTTTCCCAGTGACTGGCTGAGGCTCCGTGTGGCCCCCCGTTGTCCTGGGATGGATGCGTACGTTCCCCGGGGACCCCGGCACGGGGACGTCCCGTGGCCACGTGGACCGAGACGATGCCGATGCGACGCCCAACCCTGCGCCCAATCGGCACCGCTCAAAAAGCAGCCTCGGCCCTGCCGGTCGGAGCCGTTCGAGGTCTGGGGACCTCCCCAAGAGGGTAGGAACCCAACGTGCCTCACCAGCCCGGACGCCAAAAGCACGTCCCGGGGCAGCGAGAGGAGCCGTGAGATGCCGGGCCGGTCCCCGTGTCCCCCTCCTTCCCACCCTGCGCTTCTCGGGGAGCACGGCGAGGGACGAGAGCGGTCGCAGATGGGCTCTTTGTTGCCACAGAAGGAAAGAAAAAGGAGATCTGCTTCCTTGGTGAGTTTTTAATTGCAAGGTATGATTGGGGGGGGGGACTGCACCATGGCCGGGGGCTTTCTCCAAAGCACGAGGTCTTTCAAGAGAGGAAAAAAAGGGTCTTTTTGTAAAAGCAGATTGCTGGAGAGACCGTTTCTTACTCTTTATTCTCATGGGAACCGTAGGATAAGAAAGTTACTCAGGACTCGGATCTGTTTAGGACAGGACTAAAGGACCTTTCCCTCCAGCGCGCCAGGCCAAGCTTTGCACCAGAACAAAAGGTTTTGATGCTAGCAGGTGAAAAACGCGTGGTGGAAACGAAGTAGCTGGTGCTGTGTTGCTGGGTTTACACCCAGTCTTCGGAGGGCAAGGGCCAGCAGCCCCTCCGGGCTCCTGCTCCCTCCTGAGAAGGTGTGAATGCTGTGCTTTGAGGGAATCCTTAAACGTGTTTTCCCATCTTCTAAAGTAAGAGAATATAAAGGAAGGCTGCGGAACGGTGTGGAAAGCTGCGTTAGGCCACTGGCAAGTGCTTCTGGAAAGGCTGAGAGTCAAAGATGTTGGCTTTCTAGTCTATAAAAGGAAGCGAGGACTTGGCACTACCGGGACCCTGTGGGCATGCTGCTGCAGACTAAACGGGAGAGAATTCCAGAACCCGGGCAAAGTTTAGGGAGGCACCGCAAAGATTTTCCCAACAAATGGTCGAGAGGGCTGACAAAAGCTTTTCAGCAGGCAAACGGGAGGGGCATCTGGTCCCAGCGCCCGCTGTGCCGTAGCTGACCGCGGCCTGCGGTACGCAGACGCTCGCGCTCCTTGCAGCGAAATAAGGAAACAAAACTATTGGGCTCCGTTGTACAAAATTCTGGGGTTTTTTATATATATATATATATGTTTATATATGTATATATATGTACACGCGCACACACACACAACCCCGTAGCTGACAGATTGACCCTAGCGAACGTTAAAAAGTCGCTTGGCGAAGGGCGTTGGATTCTGTTTGTTTTTTCTCTGCTTGCTTCAGGCAGTGCTGCTGCTTACAAGTTAAAGACACCGGGCACCGTAACTTCGAAGGAGCAGTAAAGGGCTTACAACTCGTTCTTTTTTTTCCCCCCATCAGGCGTCGGCCGCGAGGACGCTGCGTGAACCGAGGGGCCGGGGTGGAGAGAAGGGCTGGTTTCCCCTCCACCTCTGCTTGGTGGGTAATTTGCGCCGTATTCTTCCCCCCCCCCCTTCGAAATGCCCCACGGGCAGCTTCCATCTGGGGCAAGAGAAAATCGGCGTTGCCGTCCGGCTGCCGCGGGGGCTCCATCCCATGCAAGGGGCTGGCGGCTGCCTCCTCCCCGCTCCCCTCTCCTCCTGGAGCTGCCGGGGAAAAAAAAGCACAAACCCCCTTTCCTGCTCCTGCTGGGAAGGGAAACCAACCGGAAGGAAAACGGGGAGGGGGCCAGAAAGGCGGGTGAACGCCCGGCCCCGGTTACGTGCGTCGACTGCAACGCTGGGTGTTATTTGGGTTTGTTTGCGTGTTGGCATCCAGAGGTTTTGTGCAAGGTCCGTTAAAATCAGGGTGTTGTGGCTAAAAAGGGCTGGGCGTGCTGGCCGTTCGGAGCAGAGGAAGAACCGAGGCAACGCCTTCCCGCGACGGAACGCCTCGAGCGCGTAGGAAGCGCGGGGAAGCCAAACTTCAGCAGCTTGCGACCTTTACCGGGGGTCGGGCCGTGGCTCGTTCGGGTTTTGTTTTCTTTGTTGGTTTTCATCCCCCTCCTCTCCCACCCCGATATGACGAAGCATTGCCGCCGGGTTTTGGTTTTATTAATCAACGGGCTCCTCCGCGGCTCACGTACAGTCAGAGGGGAACGGTCAACTCCGGTTTATACAAACAGCTCAAAAAAATATTGGGAGTGAAGTATGGTAGGAAACACCGCTCACGTTGCTGGTTACCAGGCGTGTCGGGAAAGGAGGAGGAGGTTTTGTTAGCGCGCGCGCCCCCCGGAGCAGAGCAACCCCTCCCCAAACCCCTGGAGAAGACACAGCGGCCGATGACAGAAAGGTAATGTCCATAGAATTAAGTTTTTCATGCTATTCTACTTTCCAGCACTATAGGCTCGAATCGCTGCGGCGGCGATTCCTCTTGCGCTGGGCTGGGTGGCGAACGCCGAGGCGTGCTCAAAAAGAGAGAGGGAATCCCTCTCCCGGACGGGCCTGCTCGGCCGGGGTTTTTTACTGCGCCCAGCTACGCTCGCTTCCAATTTACGTCGGACAAGAGGCGACGCCTGCGGTACTTTTAGGCACTTTTTTTTTTTTTTTTTACGCGGGAGCTGTCGTTTTGTTGAACCCATTTTGGGCCTCTTGTCCCGCGCCACCCCCTCCCCGGCCCCCAGCAAGAGTCAGGGAAGAGTTTCTCCTCTAGGTCCAATTGCTTGATTTCTTAGGGTTTTGGGTTTTTTTTTTTTATTTCCTCCCCCCTCTGGATAATTTCCTCTGTATAAAACGACAAAGGAAACGTTTAATCAAAGAGCAGAGGCAGCCTCGCAAGACAGAAGACGGCTCCTTGGTATTTAAAACTAATTTCACAATTTAAATTTAGACCTTTTTTTTTTTGTGTGTGTGAAGTATACGAATGAGACACAAATATAGGCTCTCAATCTGTTTAAAAATCGCATTCACATAATGGAAAATTTTCTCATTTATTAAAAATATCACATTTTTGAGACTAGAAACAGTAAAGTGCATGAAAAGTTTAAAATAGAAATTCAAGAAAATCTTATAGCAGCAAAAAAGCAGAATAAAGAAAAACTTAAAAACACAGACACGACCTTTTCCTATCACTGCGCCGTTGGTTTGGTTCGGTTTGGTTTTTGCTTGTTTGTTTGTTTGCTAAATGTTAAGCAGCCGACCAATTATTCAGAAAATGGCATTCTGTTTTAACGCCTCTCGAGGCACAAGGGTTTGAACTGGCCACCTAGAGCAGAAAAAAAGGGGAAAAAAAAAAAAAAAAAAGACCAAAACAAAAATAAAGAAGAGGTTTTTCAACACATCCAAAGAGCGTTAACAGTTGGGAAGGAACCAGCAGCTTTTGGATTCAACCCTGCCCGCCAGGGGGAAAGAAAGGGGATTAAGAAAGAGTGATGGCTATTTGGCAACTAGGGTCGGGAAAACTAATCTGCGGAACGGCCGCGGCCGCCGCCGCCGCCGAACGAGCACATAGGACGCAGGCCTCGAAGCGCCACGCGGGTGTTAGGCCGTCTTTGGTTTTCCGGTGTTAAGTCGGACGAGGGGCAGGGCCACGCTGCTAATCTTTATTTAAGTGCTTCACTAAGGTGCAGAATTTATTCCGGACGCTGAGCTCCGTCGCCGTTTCGGGTTCAAACGGACGGCGTTTCTAACGTTGGGGTTTTTTTTTCTCCTACGGAACAAGCGTTTCCGGTTGTGTTTTTCTTTCTCCTAAGAGGTTGGCTCTTTTTTTCGGGGGAAAAAGCATTACCTTGCAACACGTTAACAAACCAGTTCTCAATCTCATTTGTCCGTCGGGAAGTGCAGCTTCCTACCGAAAAGAAAAAGCTCGCCAGCTTGAAAGAACCCAACGACAACGACGACGACGACAAAAATTAAATTAAAAACCTGGAAAGGGAATTAGACTTTGGTTCCAGCCCTAGTGCCAAGTGATACCGATATGCACCGAAAATGTGCAAAATCTCATATCAAACACATAAGGAAAGGAGCTTGAAGAAGCAGCTGAAGGTTGGCCATACTTCACTCCTATATACTTTGATTTACAAGTGTACAGGTCCGTAACAACAGGTCCGTGCCCTCAAAGGGGCAGGGCTCCACTACCTCCGGCCAGGCAAGTGCACCCCGTTGACAAGAGGCAGGAGCGGAGGATGGAGTTCTAGTTGCGTTAACAGTGAGAAGTGGTCTGAAGGGATGTGAGGGTGCGGACACCCAGTGATGTTGTTGTCAACCAGCCACTGAGGGTCCAAAGGCCCCAGGACACCGAGCACGTTCATGTGAGTGTTGGAATAGAAAATGTAGTCAATCACACCCTAGGGAGAAAGAGAAACACGACAGTGAGAACGCGCCTCGCTTCCGGCCACCGGGCCTCCACCGCCTTCCGCCCGCGGCCTGCGGCACGAGGCGAGGGCAAGGGGCGTGCGAGCGCGGCCTTCCGCCTCCCAGGCGCCGCGTCCGCTCTCGTTCGAGTCGCCGGCCAGAAGCTTAAAAAGCGCCGGCAAATCAAGGGTTTGTGCGCGGTAGGAAAAGCGTCCGGCGAGCGTAGGAACCGGTGGCGAAGCGCTTACAGGACCAGAGGGAAAAGCGGCCAACGGGCAGAGAATTAAGGCAGCGTCCTGGGGAGGCCAGGCCAGAGTCTGCCATTTCCGAAAAACCGCTGCTTACTTTGAAATCAAAAGTGTAATTGGTGTAAGGCATCAAGTTGTTTTCGTAGGCGCTCTTGAGCTGGAAGCCGTGCGTGATCCTGCCTTCGGAAGCCCCGTTCTTCCCGTTGCCGCTGAAGTTCATCAGACACTCGTTGTAACGCAGCTCCTTGAAGTCCTTGTGGTTGTCGGCTACGATGCCGTTGCTTAAGTATTCCACCACACCTGTTGGCAAAGGAGAGGGATTCAGGGAGCCGCTTGAACGGAACGAACGCTGGCCTCGGAGCGCGAAACCCCAACGCCAAGGCCGCGCCCCAGGAGATGAGAGGAAGAGCCTTCCCTCCGCGGCGGGATCTCTGCGGCGGCCGCCTCGCAGCCGCACGCACGGCCGGGGAACCGAGGCTCTCCGGCAGTCATGACACCGGGTTTCGAGGGGAGGACGGGTGACGTAGCAGGCGTGTGACAGCGTGCCGGAGAGGCAGCTTCCCTAAAAACACCCGAAACTGTTCCACTGAACATCGTAATTACTAAAGCTAACCCATCACCTTAGAAAGCGTTCGTGCTCCAGCGGGAACTCACAGCCTTCCTGCTTATTATTGCTGCCCAAGGTGGAGGGATTTATTTAAAGGGTTATTTAAGATCTGTTTGTGTTTTTCTACATCTTTGAGGCTGCAACCGATCTTTCTAGAGCGCCCAAGCGATCAGGGGAAGCAGCGGACTCAACCGGAGGACTCGCGTTCTCTTCGGACAGACTGTGGCAGCTGTTACCGGAAAGGGTCCGGCCAAACCTATCCGGGGAAGCGCAAACCGCCCCGTCGCCCTCCCAGGAAACGAGGTAAGTTAACAAAAACAAAGGTAAGTTAAAAATGACGCCCCAACCGGTCTTACCTGAATCGGGCAAGGAGTTGAGATCCGCACACAGCACCAGAGGGATGGAGTTAGGATCTGCCGTTGGGCTGCCGGGCCTGCTGGAGGCTTTCTCGAGGATATTTTTCAGTTCCGAGACAAACATCATGGTCTGAATGAGCTTCACATCCGAGTACTCGGGGTCCCAGTGCATGTGGGCGTTGGCCACGATAAGCAGCTGCTTGTCCACGTGAAGCGATTTCATACCTTCGTGGGCAAACACAGTTTGATCAGGGAGAGGCCGACTGCGTGAGCGCGGCAGAGTCCGCCCCCCCGTCGCCATTCGGGCCGTCGCTACGAAGGCCTCCCGGGGCGGACACACCAGCGGAGGGACGTACGTTCCTTGCTGGAAAAATGGCATCATCCCAACCGTCGCTCCCTTCTAAACCGGCAGCGCCGATGTGACGTCACCGGACTAGACCTCTGTCTGTCTGAGGAATAACGCGCTAAAAGGTGGGGCATAAAGTCACGGGCAGCTCCTTCCAGCCCTGCAGCTGAGATGTTCTGGCAACAAGCCATTGAAAAAACAGACACACAGAGGGAGAGGGGTGGCAATTTGAAGCACGTGGAAATTGCCTACCGCGTCCGCTCAAACTTAATGAAAATGTGACAGTCGGTCAATCAAGTGGCAAGAAAAGATACCCGATAATCTCCTCCTGCCACATCAGTACATCAGCACTGTCACATAATCACTGGGGGAGGATGGAAGGATTCAATCAAGGGGATAAAAAGAGAGTTGAAAATAGAAGTTGAGCATTACCGACAGTTACTGGTAAGAGCATTACGCGTGTAAACACGCTGACCTTGGGACAGCTCTGGAACTGAGCAGAATAAGCAAGCGGGGAGAAAAGCCTGGAAGGAGCAAGCTAAATGCTGGGCACCCGGCTGCGAGGGCATCCAGGCCCAGAAACAATGTCACCGGTGTCCTGCCCGAGCCACTGCCGGGCCGTCGTTTCTCAGATGGGCACAGCGAGCAGCGCCGGTTCACCCACGAGTATTTGGGTGGTAAGATTACAGAGAGCCTCACGCCTTACCGTGGAACTGAGCAATCGATGAGAGAGACCCAGGGTCATACTCACTTGCTCCGAATAATTCTTTGTGCACCTCCAGCACCACGGCAACCCCGATGTTGTCCTTCGTCATCACTCTGTTCAACATCGCTTCGGAACCTTCCGAGTTCGCCATGGCCACCTGGTTGAACTCCACCGTGTGCTTCTGCACCAGCGTGAACCTGGGGAAGCAAAGAGAACCGCCGGCTAGGTGAAAATGGGACCCGGGTTCTACCCGCACTCGCCCTGTCCAAGGGAGCCTGCCGGGCAGGGGGGGTCACCTTCCTCTTGTCCTCTCCTTCGAGACAGGTCTAAAGAGCTACCCCCCCCAGGGTCAGGGCAGAGCTCTGGGTCTGGCCAGCGAGATGCTCTGCGGGCAGAGGAGAGTGCTGGGCTTTAGGAAGCGCGTCCTTGCCTCGGCGTGGCGCTCGGGGAGGTTATCGCACCTCCTCGGGAGCGGTCCAGGCAAAAGCTGGGGCTGGGATGGCAATTGTACTTCGGGCAAAGGCATTCTCGCAAACCGGTTTCTTTCCAACCACTTGCTGCCGTTCTTCAGTTTCCTGAAATTGGTTTTTCACCCCTTTCCAGCCTGAGGATGCCCAAAAATGCCTCGCTTCGGGACAAACTGAAGGCTACCTATAGAAAGGGTGTTGCTTTTTTGGTTCGTGAGCTAAGGAATCCAAAAAAGAGTATTTGTAGTCTTCTCTTTTCACCTGTGAGAGCCACGGTGTACTAACTAGCTCTCTACACCCCCTTGTTACTAGCTTCAAGGTTCGAAAGACATCCCTCGTTTGTTTTCACAGACTTCCTCTGCTCCAAACCAGTCGAGCTGTTTTTATACGTGACCTGAAAGCCCTAGTTTTGTGCCTGGAAGCCATGAAAACTGACTGGTGCTGCGCTGTCCGCGTTTCCGAAGGGACGTCTTCGTTCGCAGTCGCGGAGGGAGCGGCGAGAGGGAAGGGAGGATCGCTCTGGGCAGGGAACTCTATCTCTCCTTTCCCAGCACGGTGCCCTGGTGACCGCGCGCCCTGAGAGAGGAGAGCTTTCCGACCCACACCGAGCTGCTTTTGAGGTATTTGGGAAAAAAAAAACAAACCTGCCGCTTACTTTTCAGTTTTGAAGAATATTGCACAGCCATCCACATGCTTTTTCTCCTGCTCAGACATGATTTTGGCACGTGACTTTGGAGAAAAGAATCCGTCGTACCCTCGTTCCTTCAAGGCTGGCAGGAAAAGGGTGAAGTATTGCTCTGTTTCCACTTCCTGGAACGGAACACAAACGCTTTAGGCTAACAGAGTCAAGCAGAACCTTCCTCCTGTCACCGCAGGGCAGCTGGGGCTGGTCCTGGCCTGCAGTCAGCGGCTCCCAGCAAAGCGAAACGCTTGCGTTTGCCCAAAGGGTGTCACTTCCTAGATTAACGGCCTGCTGGCGACAGGGCCGCATTCCTGGATATCCTGGAATCCCCCCAGAAGGGAAGCAACAGGTGTATCTGGAACGGCAGCAGGCTACACCTGGCCGTGTCGCCACCCAGATACCGTCCCGGGTGAAAACTGTCACGGGGCCGACGGACACCCAGCAGCCATTAACGGCTTATCTGGAGAGCTCTTGTGCACAAGGCTCTCTCGCTGCTCCCTAACCATCTGTGTTCTTTGCAGGAACGTTTGGGCCCCCCAGGAGGGTTTCAGAGGTTGGTCTCGTGAGGCTTTCAGAGCGAGGTAACTACTCTCTTCTCGCGCGAGAGTTTTGCTTAGCAGAACTTGCTTGAAAACCACCGGGCCAGTTTAAAGGCAGAAGAGTTCAACTGTCCTAAACATCGGCAAGAAACTTGCACTATTCCAGGAGGACACAGGTACCAATGACCTCTGATACTCAACCCTGACCACGGAAGTCCCCTTGTTTGCCACTGAGAGTATTTTTGAGGCTTCACCCTCCGTACCGAGCGGGAAAGAACCGGGGACAGCGGCGTTCGGGGTACAGGGTTCTACCGTCTCCCCGTACACCCACAGGGTGAATATTTAGGCTGCTTATCTGAGGAGGAAACGACCCATGCAAATCACCTACTAGTCTAGCTAATTTGATCTCACTTAATGCCGTTCTTTTCCCGTTACCTGAAGGCTAATGATATCTGCATCACAGTTGACGATTTCTTCCATGATTCCCTTTTTCCTGTACTCCCAATTGAGCGCCCAAGACGGGCAGTAGCCGTAGAGCTGCCGGGTGGCATATTTATCACACAACACATTGTAACACATAACTGTGAAGGAAGCTGGAAAGAAAGAGAAGAAAGGGAGAAGTGAGTAAGCTCTGAAGGTGACAAAGGCTGAGCTTGTTCGAGCCTCGGCCGGTCTGTTCTGGAGGGCGAACCGAACGCAAGTCAGGGGGCTTAGTCCACCGAGCATTTCACGAGCAGGGGTAAAAAAGGCCCTGCTGAGCCAGCAGTCGCCACGTTAAGTCTAAACTCTCCCGGAAAAAAAGAATAAAATCAGCATTACTACCAAAAGGAGAGGGTGTCACGCGCGTCGGAAAGCGACGCGCGGTACGTGTCGCGAAACCACAGCGTCGGGCAGGAAAGCTGCTTCAGAACGCTCGGGTTTTAGGCAGCCTGGTTCGGAAACGTTTGGGCCCTTTTTTCCCCCGGCACCCGGAGACCGCGTTCAATTCGTACCAAAAGCAACAGCAGAGGACATTAAACTGACTTCAGTAGCAGGCACTCTGCGGGCGTGCCTGCAGACCAGGGCTTCTCAAAGTGTTTAGGAAACAGCTCTTTCGCTTGGGCCGGGACAGTTAGGACAAAGCTGAGCACGGGGAAGCAATTCCCAGCATCCCGTTCAAATCCCCGTAAGGATCTTTGCAGCGCAGCCACGGGTTAATTGTTTTAGCACAGCCCAACGCAAATTGCGCTTTCGGCCTGCCCCACGTAAGGCAGAAGGGAAAATAAAGCCCCAGAACAGTTTTTCAGTGCATTGTGCTGTGAATACAGGGAAAAGAAGCGCAGATTTACCTGAGGGTAGGATTTGGTCTCGTTCTTTTAAAGTGATCCACGGCCTTGGAGGCAGCTGCTCTGGATGAACTACAGAAAATTCAAAACAGTGAGTAATTCAGAGGCTCGTATTTGCAAGTTGCCATTTCAAAGTCCAGATGATGACTGGACAATAGCGTTCCATACTGTGGTTTGAGGCCCCAGGACTTTTTATGCTCCAGGGGAGGCAAAAATCATTTAGCTACAGTTAGAGGAAATTTGTCAGCCGTAAGGCTCAGGCTGATTTTTCTCTCTTGCTTTCAAATCTAGAAGCACCACCGAAATACTTTCAAATACTAGAAGCACCTTGAACGTGCTGCTCAAGAAGGAGGGGTAAACCCAGTAGCGGTTCAGACACCCTGCACCTCACTTCTCCGAGAACCTCGCCCTGAACCCATCATTCCTGCCACGGGTTAACAAGGGAGGGGGCGGGGGAGAAAGCTCAGCTACGGAACCACGAAGCGGGATTTAAGTCAGGTACTGGATATTCATAGAATCATAGAATGGTAGGGTTTGGAAGGGACCTCTGGAGATCATCAAGTCCAGATCCCCTGCCAGAGCAGGGTCACCCAGGGCAGGCCACACAGGAACGCGTCCAGACGGGCGTGGAGAGTCTCCAGAAAAGGAGATTCCACAACCTCTCTGGGCAGCCAGTTCCAGTGCTCCGTCCCCCTTAATATTCTTAATCACTTTGGTGTTTCTAGGTCTAAATGTGACGTTCTGCTTGCGCTTGGATTATCATTTCTAGGGGGAAGCAGCAAAACGGCTTCAGCGAGGAAGCTGTTGGTAACTGAGGGGTTTCCAGCAGAACAACTGGCTCCAAGGTGGGAAAAGCTTCGACGTCGTACGTCAGCCTCTATCCCTGGGGGTTTGTGCCTACGACTGGAACCACTTGACAAAACCTCGAAAGCGGTTACAAAATGCTCTGCCTTCAGCGGTTCTTATTGAGCAGCAACTACTGTCGGCTTGTAAAGTAGGTCCGTAGGGCCATCACCTGCTAGATTGTCAAGCATGTAGTTCAGTAGCTTTCGAGTTCCGTCTGGATCCTGGTAGAGGCTGAGAATGTCTTGTGATAAAGGATTGCCTGCCAACAGCACAAAACGACAAGGGGGCGATTAGCTGCCTGACTTTCTCGAGGCTTTCCAACCAAAGAAAATCTCCCGTAATGAGAACAGACAGATTGACTCAGAAGATATTTAGGCCGCTTAGCTTGGAACTGCAGAATACCACAGTAACAGATGCGAGGGAAATCAGCGGCGCACGTTGGCTTTCTTCCTTCGGCTCGCCTCGGTCGAGACCGCGGCGGGCTAAAGGGGTTTCTTTACCCAGCTATAGATTTGAAATAGGCTCCTAAGGAAGCCGGAGGACTAGAAAAGAAAATCACTGTTTTCCAAACTGCCTGGTGATTTTCGCTGCGGGCTGAATAGCTCAAATTCATCAGAAGATGCTGAGGTAACAGACAAAGCTTTTGAGCCCAGACAAGGCTTTTGAGCCCAGCCCCCTCGGTAACGCAGGAGAACTCCTAGGAGTACTGAACTGTAAAGAACTCACTCACCTTTCAAACCGAGGGTTTGGAGCTGGAAGAGCCGTCCAAGTTCATAAGGCAAAACCCGTAACAGATTGTTATTTAAAAGCAATTCCCTGCAGCAAATGCAAAAAACAGTTTTTGATGAGGAGCGCTTCAGAGGAAAGCTCTTCGAGCGCCGTATGCCGCTCACCTTCAAAGGCGACGCTTTTCACCCCGAGTTGTGTTGCATGAGGGAAAGACAGGCCAATTTTCCCATTTCAAAGCGCCACCGAAATAATTTCATTAGGGGGAAAAAAAAAAAAAAAAAAAGCCACAAAACCCCCAAAACACAACACTGAATCGGGGAGAATTTAAACAGCGGGCAAGCGGCGAGCCTCAAAGGACGTTCCTGAGAGAAGACTGCACGACTTACAGACACACACGTCTGCAGAGACCAGAAAAGAAGGGTCACGGACCCCCAAATAATTTTCGGAACCGAAGCTCCGCACCGAGCTTGAATTTTTCACAATTCTTGGTCGATACGAGAATGGAAAGCGAGATAAAGTCGTCGGTCCCGCTCTCAGCATCTAGCTTGCTGATGACAGGTTTTCACCAGGAGAATTTCTCTCACCTGAGAGATACCATGTTTCCTAGTTCTGCTGGTAAACTTCTGAGTTTGTTGGATGACAGGTCCAGGTAAACCAGATTATGAAGCTTGGCAATGTCAGGTGGAATGCGCGTAAGATTATTGTCATTGAGGTGCAGAGCGGTCAAGTGCGTCAGCGACCAGAGGGACGTACTTAAGCTCCGCACTCTACCTAAAAAACAAAAGGGAAGAGCCATCCCTTCAGCCAGGTTTGTGCTCTCAAGCCGTCGGCTGAAAACGACGGGGGATGTCAGAACGTGGGAATCCGAGGTGGAGTTTTAAATCCACCGGGCTGAACGTGAGCCGGCCGAGCTCGAGGGCGATCTGGGAAGCCAGTCGCTCCTCCTCCCCAGGCTGAGGAAATCTGTTTTCAGGACAGCATCCCCTACCTGGAAACATCCGGCGCGATTCCGCGACACCGGCGATCCCGCCGAACCGAAGTTCAAACCCAAAGCGACTCACCCGAGATCTCCAATTCGGCCCAGTGCGACTTCTTCCCGTTGGCCACCTCTTCTGCTGACATGATGGTGTAAATTCTGCGAGGATCCGGCGGATCATATTTTTCCTTTGGCATCCCTGTTAGTCTGCAAGACCAGCACGACCGTTAATTACCCTCTGCCACTTGACAACGTGCCTTCGTTTCTGGCCCGCCGGGAGATCTCCTCCCCCGGTGAGGCTCCGCAGAAACACGTGCCCCGGAGTTTACGCACAAGAAACGTTACGCCGATGGCCCGGGGCGCGAAGCGGGTGCTCAGACCTTCGCCCGTAACGGAAAGGGGCATCTCTTCCCACAACGCCGGCTTTCCCGCAGTCGGCCCCGGCGTCCCCCGACTGTTTTCAACACCCAAAGTCCCGCTGCCACGAGACTCCAGAGCGCAGCCCCAAGGGGAATGAGCTCGATTTCTCCGTTAACTATCTAGCTGTTCTGGCTTCAGCTTCTTCACGCTCTCTCGTGATGGCCTAGGAGCCATGGAAGGAGCTCAGGTGAAACCCTCATTAGCTGTTCTCCTACAGCCCGGTCCAGGACTTTGCCACTGGATGCGCTCGTGCCTTAAGGCTGAGCTCACGTCAACCCAGCCCGTTTTCCACGTTGTCAGGAGAGAGCTCTGACATCCCCGTTCCAAAACCATGCATTTTCCAGACAACACGGGGAGATGTTTCCCTCCACACCTCCCCAGACTGTTGTGCTGAGAAAGGCTCGGGGTGGGGAGGGGAAGAGGCGTTGTTCGGCTTAAAACCCTAAGGTTAGCCGAATTTGCTGTTCACTGCTCCTGTCCTCCCCAGACAGGCAAAACCTTCATTTTATACAACTCCAAAGCAGCTGGGCTACGGGGATGCGTTCCCCCCCCAGACTTATACATACAACTGGCTGCAATTGCTGCGAAGCTCTTGTCAGGGCCGTCCCCCGCGAAGGGTCTCGGTTACAGGGCTGGTGCTTCCTCCCCCGAGGACGTTCCACTCAGGCTGAATTAAGGCTCCCAGTCGGAAGCACCAGGGCAGATGCGAGCCCTCCATCTAATTATAGCCAACTTCTATTTACAGGTGAAGTCATACGGCGAGGAAAGCTACCGGGTAAGAGGATTCTGCGCTCGCGCTGCTCAGCTGCAGCAATTCAGTTCAGGGCAATGAATGAAACCGATTGTTTAAGGACATGGGATTAGACCTGGAATCCTTTGGTTCTCGTTTCCGAACCCGAAAATCAGGAACGGGACTTCCCGACGCGCTCCGAGGTACGGGAGTGGGTTTTGCTGGATTTCTCTCTGCTGTTGGATACCCGCGTGTGCAGAAGCAGAGAGCAGCCCCCCGGGTAGCAGATTGCTCGCGGCCCGCGCCGACGGCCACGAGAGCCCTAGCTCACCTTCGCTCCCGGGCATCCTTGCCCTCGGATGCAGAATGGGCACTCAAGTGAGTCTCCACATGGCTCTTCCTGGCTGTTGCCAGGCCCCTGGGAGAGCTCCCACTCAGGTTTCCTTACCTGGCAACAGTTATTTCACCCACAGCGCAGAGGGCAGGGGGGAAACCTAAAAGCCGGGTGGGTAAAATCAAGCAGAATCCCACCAAAGGGTGAAGTGTTTACGACAGAAGGGAGTTTTCTGGGTGTTTCAGTCTTAATCATCAGAAGTCTCGAAGGTTTAATCATCAGACATTTGTGCTGACCCAGGACGGGTCTTCGCTTTGTTTTTTAATCTGCCGCATCTTAAAGCAATCCGTCCTTGGGCCGCGCCTGGGCCCAGGGCACCGGAAACTTTGCCGTCCCCTACGCTCCCTCCAGCCAGGGCTCCCTGCCGGGAGGATCCACGCGCCGGGGAGAAGTGCCACAAACATCCCAGGGCCTGGGGAGGAAGTCTTTACACCCGCGGCGGTCAGAGCATCTGAGTCACCCCCTACTCATCCCTACCTGCCCCGAGGTGACCACTGCCTGGGTGACACCATCGAAAAGCTCGGGGATTACAGTTTCCTCCTTGCCAGGGAGCCCCATGAGGTTACGTTGAAACATCGGTCGTTAGGAGAAGTGCTCTGCCAATTTACAGCAATCTGAGGCCCTCCAACGAAACGAGCCCTGAACCGCCGGGCGAGCGACGCGCACATTTCTCGGCCGTTAGTCACTTTAAGATTGTTTTGAAATGGTAGTGAGTCAAACGAGCATCACTGTCATTTCCACGGTTACAGAAAAGGGACAACAAACCGAAATCAAACGTACTTTGTTTTTTCCCCTCCCTTCTGCGCGACAACTTTGTTTTTTCCCCTCCCTTCTGCGCGACACCAACATCGAGCAAGGCTCGAAAGCCACCACCTGTATTTTTTCGACGCAAAAATGAATTCTGCCTGGGTTCCCAACCCCTGTCGTTCCCATCGCCCCCCTCTGCTCGTCCTGGAACTAAACCAATCCCGGCCTATTTTTGCTCACTCTTCAGGGAGCTACAGCGAGTTCCCTGGGTCCGTTAACCCCCAAATGGGCCACGCGTTAGCACTGGAACAAAGCAGGAAGACCCAGCCAGGGACGTGGGAACTGAAGGAGCACTGATTTATTGATTTGATTTGGTTTGGTTTGGTTTGATTTGATTTGATTTATTTTAGAGCGAGGCCTCTGCTAAAATCCAGCTAACAGAGGTGTGGCGTGAGCAGAAACGTGCCCGCAGCTTCTTTGCTTTTCAAGGGGGGCCCTGATATCGTGCAGACTAAAGAAAAGCCGGCCGTGAGAAAGTCGGCACGCAGTAAGGCTCGTGCGCTCGCTCTCTGGCTACGAGTCCATCCTCAAGGCTACGAGTCCATCCTCAAAAGCTTAGAGCTGACAGGCAGCGAGGGTAACTCAGCTGAAAGCCCAGGTGAACCGGAGCAGCTCTAGCCCAGCTGGGCATAAAAAGGGCTGCGGGCAGGTCCCTCGCTTTGGGAGTGCTGCGAGCAGCAGGTCTGGGGCTGCCCTGGTTTTTGCTTTGTGTTGGCGCTTTTGTTTTTATTCGCTGTTGCGTTCGTCGCCTTTTGCAGGCCGGGAGCGCTGACCGTCGATTAAAGCCGAAAGAAAGGAAGGATGTCACAGTACTGAAGGTGTGAAGAGCATCAAAGCGGGGAGTTTTGAGCTATCGGGCTGCCCCACGAGCTTCTACTCCGAAGGTAACGAACAACAGGAGCTTCTGCACACACTTTGCGGCCGACCAGGTAACCACAGAAAAGAGCACGGCTCTCCTGTACTTAACTAAGACCTTCTCAAGTTATCCAAGGGTGCAGAACACGAGCCAGGGAGGATGCAGGCAGCAGGGTGAACTAGGAACTGATTTTTCGTGGGGAGAAGCTGAAGGCAGCTCTACCAATTGCTGCAGCAGAAGAGAAAAGGGACAGTTACAGCAGGGATTAATTCTAGTGTCCTGGGGTTTTTGTGTGTAGGGGGAAAGCAACAGCAGCTGCAAACACAGAAAATCTCTTTGGGTCACACAGCACACCCAAACCCCCCAAAGTAACTACCTCCGGGTCGCTGCAGGAGACGAAGCGCATCGTTAAAGTCAGAGCGCTTCTTCCCAAGGCAGACAGCCCCCGTGGAGCAGAAGGACTAACATGTGCAGCGGGAAGAGAAAGCCCGCTCAAAGCTGTCCAGGCTACTTGGCATCTATATTAGGAGAGGACTTGGAAGTCAGCGAGGTCACAGTCCCTCAGAGCTACGCGCTGCCGCAAAATAAGGACCAGTCCCTTCCCCGAGAGCTCAGAAGATGCTTTTCTGACGTGCCGGGGGCTACAGTGCCGTGTTGTGTTGAAGTTCTTTCAAACCTCACTGCGTAAAGGAGTTGTCTGCCTCTAATAAGGAGGCAAACGGAGAAGAGCTGCAGCTGCATCTCGCTCCGGCCCTGCGTTCAGGGGTGTGTTGGCACAACTCGAAACCCACGCCTCCAGCAGACTCACGTCCTGTGTGACTTATTTATTTTTTACAGTCTGCGTGTATAGATGAGTCAAACTGCCAAAGCATTTAGAAAGCTCTCCAGCAGCCGGCCCTGAATCATTCCTCCTTCCCCAGCTTACTGTCCGGCCACTTCCCATATGCTGATCCCTGCCAGGAATCCGAAATCCTGCCGGCTGCCGGGGCCGGAGAGCGTGCGTGTGCCTGCAGACGCACAGGCACGTGTCAGCCAGCGCTGGAGAGATGGAAAGGAGCCCATTTTAACTATGCATTTTGTAGCCGGGACTAAAGGGTTGCAAAGGGAGGGGAGAGGAAAGCCACTGGGCTGTGTTTATGTGATCAAAGGCTCCCCATTTTGGCCTTGAGAAGGGAAAATAAAGCACCCACCAATACAAAAACTGGCTGGGGGTACCTTAGGGGGCGGGTGAGGATGAAGAAAATAAGGTGAGTGTTTAGGGTCTGTTAAGAGGATTTAAAACCAAACCCACTACTACCAGGGTGCGTATACATGTGTTACCTTAAGGTAAACCACTTAATATATCACTATGTGTGTGTGTATATATAGTATCTAGTGTATATAGACTAGCAGGGAATTTTGAGTCTTTTGCTCAGCTCTGGATTTTCTTCCTTGCGTTTTCCTGCAGGAACACGTTCGACCACCTCTGCAGATGCTGAATCTACCTAGAGTTCGACGAGAATCACCAGCCCACCAACCCAGGTACTCGCTCTTTTCCGTTTCTTATTCCAAGTAACCTGACTGGGAATAGAGATTGCCAGTAAAAGGAATAGAAATGCCTCATCGTGGGCTTTTCGTTACAAAGAATGTAAGAGGTTTGTAACTGTCACTTCCCAAGAGCGAGATTTCAACCCATCTTTGAGGAAAGTATAATCCGAGTACGTAAATAGAGACTCCCTGGACACAAGGAGGCATCCCACCAACAGGAGGGTAGGTGAATGGTCCGTGGAAATAAATGGCAAGGCAAAAGATGAAACAAAAATGAACAAGTTAAGGTTAAATCGAAGGAATAACGACGAAAATTTCAAGCTTCGCACCGCGGAGCTCGCAACGAGAGATGAATTCCACAAGTACAACTGAAAGGAAACAAAATGTTTTGCTTGATAAACGGGTAAAAAGATGCGTTTCTTTTCCCGTCATCCATCCAAGAAAACTGTTTCTTCCAAGACTGACTCTGCTCTGCAGAGGGCTCTTCTCCGTGAACGCAGTAGGACTATTGGTCTCTACTCACTGGCAACCACTTCTTTAGCAGCAAGAGTCCAATACCACAGGGTTTTCAACGCTAGAGCATTCAAGGTCATCTGCTTTGCTTTCAAGTCTGCAGCAACAGTAACTCTGCCTCTCTAGTAAGCAGGGGACAGAGCCTCAGCCCAGTTTGCTTTGTGAAACAGCTAAGAAAACAGTGGCTAAGAAACAGTCCCTTCCTTCTGCAGTGCTGTTAGGAAATCCCATCAGCTTTGTCCCCTTGCGTTTAAAAATAGGGCAAGGTACTACAGGGGGGTTCTTGAAGCACGTCGCTCGTGCATCGAAAACCCACCTTGCTTTAGCCAGGCACCTTTGCTGCTCTTGGGTTCGGTACTTGAACTCCTTGACTTGAAACATCTACGGAGCCCTCGCAGGTATCGCAAGCTGAATGTTTTAATAAAGCTGCCACCCCTTCTACGGGATCGAGATAAGCATCAGCCGTAGGAAATACTGCAACCAAAGAAGCTTCAGAAGTAATTTTCATAGTCCTTCCTCGTACCTGTCCCGCGGCAGGTCTCCTTCAAGGGTTGACGCTTTATACTGCCGCCGATAGAGGCAAAACAAGCAGAAGTGGGATGACCTAAATAGTGGGATCTCTGTGCTGATGCTGAGGGGATGAAAAGCCGTTCCTCTCAGCTACAACTGGTCAGGAGGCATGTTTGTGAGAGAAGCAGAGGGGAGCAGACTCGCACTACGGTGCTGCCCTTGCCTGGTGATTTTACCTTGGCTGTATTCCAGGGCAACTCGCAGCCAGCCAACCAGCTCTGGAACAAGGTTGCCCGGGCAGGATGCATCTTCCCGGAGTAACTTCGGGGTTGGGAAGGGAATCACTTTGGGGGACAATTTGGAAAGCGTCCCAGCCCTTAGCCAGAGTGGTGGCAACCCTGTGAGAAGCTGCTGGCCTTGCCCTCGCCCGCTCCAGCCGGCAAAGCCAGAAGCGTGCCGAAAAGGACGCGTCAACAACGAGCTCAGCAGCGATACGATGGAATTTGTCCGGGCCTTGCTCTAGTTTCTATTCCAGGCGGCACTCGGAGCAGGCTCGGCGAGAGGAGGCTGTTTAAGTTTCGCATCTTTGGTTTCACGGAACGTCCTCTCCTCGCTCATCAGCCAGCTCTTCGCCGTGCGAGAGGCGCAGCGGTTCGCTGGGATCTGCTAGAGGCTGTTGCACAAAGGGGCTGTTTTCAGGGACTGAAAACACAGTCGCTGTTACCGTAACTACACAGCTTGCTGCCTTTCCAGTAAGGAAGACCAGCTGGGGCACCAGCTCAGCTCGCTGGGAGCAGCTCACGGGCTGTCGAGCCCCTGTAAAACAAGCAAAACGAGACGGGGGACCGGCTGCAGCGACGTTCAGCGACCACATCCTGCGAGGCTTCTCGCTTCGTCGCCTCAGCGAGGACCGTGAAGGCCCCGAGAAGCATAGAAAAGTCACAGAATCAAACCCTGCAGGGGACAAAAAAAAGCAGCAGAAGCCAAAGGGAGGAGTGGGAAGGGTGGGAATGAGCTGCATTTGGTTAATTCTAGAGCCAACTGGCACTCGCTGGATGGAAATGCTAATTGTCCTTCTGACATACACCCACTAGCTATTTCCCCCTGTTCCCTCATCTCCTCTAAACGCAGAGTCCTTTCTTAAATCGCAGGTAACACAAGAATATCCAGGTTTCCACCCTTCCTTTTCCTCCATGTCACGCCCTCAGTTACAAGAACAGCCCAACTATTTACTGCGCGGAGCTCCGACGCAGCGTTAGCTCGTTCTTTCTGGCCTCAGCCAACGTTTCAGCCCTGACTCCAAAAGAGCAGTTTCTGCTCTGCTGGCGGTACTCTGTTACGTGACGACTCTCGGGTAGCCGCGTCGGGTCGTAGCGCGATACCTGCCTTTGTCTGCGGGTGCCGCTTACACGGAACTGCTTCCAAAGGAGTTCCGAGGGGGGTTTACGCGCAGATGGCAGGGGGGGTAGCTCCTGGATTAGCAGCGACGCATACAAGGGGTTTATTATAAGGCAGGAAGAGTTTCAACAGCCAGCCTGTAACTGAATCTAATCAGAAGCCTCCACAGGGATGGTTTCAAGAGCACGGTTATCTACACGAGCATCCCCGCCTAGTTCAAAGGCACGACCCATTTGCAGCGCTGCCCCGGCCCCCGGAGAGCGCGGGTCTTTTAATGAGATAGGGGACACGGTGGCTTAAAGGATTAAGAACCGAAGGCCCCAGGAGTCCGGGGGAGGCAGCAGCCAGGGCCGGCTCAGTAGCAAGCGTCGCGACAAAACGCTGTCCCGGGCCGTGGGCGCAGAAGAAAGGCAGCGGGTTTGCCTGGTACGGGTTTGGCAGCGAGAGGAGCGGGGAGATGGACCCAGCGCTCGGTAAGCTGCCAGCGTCGCGGTGTGCGAGCGTCCCTCCGAGGCTCCGGGGACAGCGCTGCTTCGTCGGCGAGCCTAATCCCCCGCCTCGGCTCGCTCACCGACTCGTTTAGAAACGAGAAAGGCCCTGTTTCGGGCTGCCCTCGGCCGACAGCTCGCCTCATTCGACTCCTCGGGATCAATGCTCGGCCGGAAGCCAGCTATCGACCCGGTTTGTGAGCTAAACTACGCCAGGACTATTATTTTTTCCCACACGCCTCCCCGGCAGCTCAGCTCGGGAGGGTTTTTCTCAATGAGCGTTTCTTCTTTTCTTTTAAGTCCAATTCGAATCGTCCACCACCTTTCATCCTTCAAAGAGAAGCGCTAGGAGAAAAGGAGAAAGGAGATTTCCGTGGCTACGCTGACGTTACCTTGCCCTTCCGCTGGTGCCGACCCTCTAACGGAGAAAGCAAAGCCCAGCAGCCCTTCAGCTGCTCTCCCTGCACGACACAAAGGTAAGGGCCAGCTTACCGCTCACAACCTCTTCTGTCCAGCAATAATTGGCACCAGGGAAACCTGCCCCCAGGAACCTCACTTCAAACAGCTTTCCAGTTACAAGGCCTGTCCTCTTCAACGGTGGGCAGATTTAGGTGAGCCAAAGCTCAAGATTTTAAAGGAGAAAAAGAGGAGGGGAAGAAAAGGAAGGAAAAAAACCAAAACATCCAGAGGAACAAGTACACGCCAGTAGTGGAAACTGTTTTGCAACCGCTGACACAGGAAATTGGCATTTTCATGTTGCAGCCCAGTTCCACCAGGCCACGGGGAGCTGCACGAGCGCTCAGAGTACTTAGGCTGGAACGCTCAGAAGAGGAGGAGAAGGAAAAGGGATCCCTTTAAAAGAAAGCGGTTGGTAGGCATACAGATAGATTTAAATGCACTTGACTTCTTTAATCAAAGACAGCCTGATAGCCTGAGGAAAGCATATTATTTGGATATCAAAAGATAGTTCAGCTGCTTCTGTATCTGATCATCCCAGTCTTTCCCCTGAGCGTTTATCCCACACTTCAACTTCCAAACACTCCACTTAGTTTTCCAATGGGAGCTGAGGAGCTGCAACAACCTTCCAGCTACGTTCCGGCAAGGCTCGCAAAATGACAACCTACAGCAAGAGCGGCCCAAGCCGATCTCTTTGGGGAGCAGGAAGTGCAGCTCTAACAGCAAAGCATCACAACGAGCACCTCTGCCACCTGACCGCCACGAGACACGCCAGAGCTGTTGAATCGCGCTCCGTCCTCTGCCAGAAGACGGGCTGAACTCGGGTGGGTTCCTCCGTCCAGCCGCTATCGCTTTCGAGGCACTGAGGTGCTCGGAGGCCCAAGTACTCTGTAAGCGCTCTGTAAACCTGCAAAGATGATAACGATCTCTGAGAGGAAGTTAAAGAAGAGAAGCACGGTCGGAAGCCCCGGTTAGGACCCGGGGTTGCACGCGCAGCGCGGCTTTCCGGAAGCGGAGCCCGAAGCAGGAGCACGGGCACAGCGGGTATGCGGAAGGGGCAGGTAGGGAGTCGGGAATGCCGCAGCGCTGTTGACAGCTCGAGGTTTCAAAAGGTGTCATTTTCCCAGCAGAAAATACCCGCGAGGTTAGACTCACCTCCCCGCGTACGTGTGCGGGGTTGTTTCGTCCGTACCCGCAGCTGCCGTGAGCTAAAAGGCCACCGGTTTCAAATGGAGCAGTTCCAGCTTCACAGGCCCGGGGAGCTTTGTTTGGCAGCGCCGAGGGGTTACCGGCAGGCAGAAAAACACCTCGCCGCTCAGCACAGGACCAGCGCAGGCTTCAAGTCAAACCACGCAGCAAAAGCACGCATCAAAGGAGGGAACGGATGTCCTCGGGCCGCGGCCTCGCTCGCCTTTCGCTACGTAAGGCTGCCAGGAGGTGACGTGACCTCGCCATCTCAGGCATTCAGAGAGATCTGAGCACTGCACCTCCTATTCTCCCCGTGGGTCTCCAATGTTTAACAGCTGCTTCTCTCATCCACTCCAAATATTCCTAATTTATGGGATGAACTTGCGTCTCCTCGAACGCGCCGCCCTACACACCACACTGTTGCACGAAACATTCTCGGCTGCGGAGACCCATACCAAACG
>WTSP01019513.1:46051-67273 GCA_025331215.1 Actenoides lindsayi | reverse complement strand
TCTCTTCTCTTCTCTTCTCTTCTCTTCTCTTCTCTTCTCTTCTCTTCTCTTCTCTTCTCTTCTCTTCTCTTCTCCAATAAACAAAGCCAAAGTGTTTTCAGAAAGAAAAATTAGACTCTAGGGCTGTCAATATTCAGGTTAATTTGCCAAGATAGCTCAGCTTACACTGTAAAGACTGAAAGGAGCCAGAGAAAACAAAAGGCTGGATGGTGTCTGAAGAGGTATATGTTTCACCTTATGCTGCAAGGTGTGATCATCTGCCAATAATAGCATACCTAGAAAAGTTTAGTATTTTCAGATTTCCAGAGAAGATCCCTTTCTTCTCCAGGTGATTTATTTCAATATTTATTTCTTACTGACAGAAATTGTTCCTGAATCTTCACTGAGTCTTTTGCTGCTGCTGCTGAAGCTTGTTGCATCTTCTAGTTACCATCAACATGGAGAGTGGTTTATTTTTTTCTTCTTTATAGCTGACTTCTGACATATTTGATTAGCATATTCCTCTTTAGCACTCTTTCCTCTACACCAGACAACTGTTTATTTATTTATTTATGGCATTACACTTCTTAAATGTCTAATGTGTTTTGCTGGGTCTTTAATTCAGCTGTACCTTTCTTGAAATTGTGTGGCTAAGATTGGACACAGCATGGCACCTAGACCTCTCCTGCATTGAGTGGAATTGCAGGTTTACCACACTTATCTTACAGCCTGTATGTCTGTTAATATCTCCTACTAGATGCTTGCTTTTTTTCATGGCAATTAGACATTGATGGTTTATGTTCAGCCTGTGTCCCACAGTAGTCAGTATATCCTTCCCTAAAAAATTATCCCAAGCTGAAATCTCTCCATCTTATGCAGTTGATTACTCCAGAAAATGTAGTAATATTCTATTTTTTCCCCCAACCACTTCTCCATTCTATCAAGATAATTTTGAATTTCCATCTTGCCCTTCCAGCTACATGGAGTTAGCATGTAGGAACTAATTTGCTATCTTAATGTTGTCTTTTATGTATAAAATTGTGTATGAAGTTTATGTATATTCTATTATTTATAATTTGGATCATTCATGAAGGCATTGACAAGAATCTGTGGACAGATCTCTTTAGAACTCCATTTGATCCACCTTTCTGTTTGCAATACAAACCATTGATAACTATACTGTGGATAACATTATACAATCACTGTCAATTTGAATGTCAGGGACACATGGAAATGAACATCCAGCTACCATCTTCCAGATGAAGTGATTTGAAAATATACGCCCCAAAACCTCAAACTGATGAAGATTTTGTTATGTTCAGGTTTTGTTCCACAACACATGCAGTTTCCTGAGACTTACGTGGAACTTGGAAATACACAATTTTAAAGACCTGGGTTTTTTTAAATTTATAAATAACATCATCTGTGGAATGGAAAAAAATGTAGAAGGAATATAACCATGGTTGCCACTGAGGAATTTTTAAGTCTAAATTAGGTACAAGATTGCAGCTGAGAGAGAAGCATGATGTCAGACAAACAAGAGTGAAAGAAGGTTATGAGATTGTGCTTTTCTATTCTTTCTCTTAAAGTTTACTTTTAAATGATGTAGAATTTGGCATAGTTCTGAGGGAGTGTGTGCTTTGGCAGTGTGTTTCAAGGAGGAAACAGGATGGAAGAATGAAATTACCATTTACGATTTAACTAGAATTGAAGGAAGGAGGAGTAAATTCTGGTTTTAGTTGTACCACATGAATTTCAGACCTTGTATGTATGTGCAATAAGCTTTTATTTTAAACTACCGTGTCACTTCATGTTGCTTAAATTAAAACTCCCAATGAATTTTAATTTACCTGTAATCCTCAGAATCTATTGCAATAATGTAAACTGTTTGTAAAGGCATCCTTTTGTGCTAGTTTTCCTCATTTATTCAGCTTGGTTTAATATTGTTTGCTTTTCACCTCGTATTTTAACAAGCTTGCTCTTCAGTTTTAGAGTAATTTGTGATCACCCCCAGATGGAAGTTTATTTTGTTTTAGTGCTTCTTTCACAAATAATTTGAACTTACGTCTGGCTTTAAAGAAATATTTACATAGAAATAACACAAAATTGCATGGTGCAAACGTAGTGCTATTCAACTATGTAAATAGCAGTAAAGGTATTTAATTGAATATAAAACACTGGTAGAATGAAAACATTGCTTGTTTTTTTTTCCAGTTACTTTATCCTTGAACTTTGATGATACAAATGAAGAGAACTAACTGATAATGGAAGTTACAATTTGAAGTGTTTTCTCACAACTTTACATGTAGCAATCTTTTCTACAAATGTTTGTTCCCCTCATGCCACTCACTGTGCCTCTAAAATGCTTCTACTCTCTTCAAGAAATTCAGTCCTCAATTTATAACTACAGTCACCACAATGCAAAGTCATGCACATGAAAACAAATGGGTAGAATCCATCTACCCATACCATTAAAGGCTGTGGGATGAAATAACAAAAGCTGCAAGATGCAGATGGATCTGGAACCATTTTTTAAATAACCTCTTCTTTGCAACTACTAAATTTATGAAAGGACAACCCTCAGTATTATGGCTGAATAGGAATTTGGCCAAACAAAAGTAGTAATGTCAGGACTTCTGGGAGGAGGTGAAGACTGTGTCACCTTCTGCTGGGGTCACTTTAGGCACCAAACTCTAGGTCTTGAAGGCAGAAGTTCCAGTACTATGTGAGATAATTATTAGCCTAAGCACTGTGATCCAGAGGGCTATCTCTGCTTTTAATTGAAGGTCTCATCCATTAGTTTTGCCTTGCTGAAAAGCATACCCACCTCTGACCTGGGAGAGCCTTTTGTTGCACAAGACTGGCAGCCTGACTTCTTGTTCTGTCTGTCTGCACTTGTGTCTCATCACTGCTATGATTCATGGCATGATTATCACAGCTTCAAAGGAAAGTTTAAAGACATCTGAAGGCAGTGAAACAACGAACTGCCAGGTCAGGCAGCTCCATAATGAGAGATGAAGAAAAAAATGGAGAAAAAGTGGGCAAAATATGCAAAAAAATTTGATATGAATTACCCTAAGGAAGGATCAGAACACAGAGCTCAGCTACATGTGGAAAACTCAAATGGCAAGACACGGCACTCATCCCCACCAGGGCTGAGGGGTGTCCTGACAAGCCAGCTCCTGGTGATGCTGATCATTCCAAGTGCAGGACCCCAGCAGAGCCTAATGTATTTTAGGAGGTGTTTATATCCTTTCCTATTTATGCTTCAATTCTGTGCCTAAACCCACTCATATTCTTACCCAACAATTTATTTTTGGTAATAAACAGTATCTGCTGATAAAAAAAAAAATAAAAATCTCAGAAAAACCTCACTTGTAAACCTTTTTGCCTGCATTCACTGTCCTGTTATCTTCACCTTCACACTGTTCTGTCATCTTCATACTGTCATCCTCACTATGCGTTTGATCTCCATTCATTAGGCTTTCAGCTGCCACCATTCACAGTGAAATGATGCAGTGTGGTAGGCACAGAACAACAGCAGCAAGGAAGATCCCACAGTGCATGCTCTCCTCCATGCAGCTGATTTAGAGACACTGGGTAGGACAGTGCAGCATGATAATTATTAGCAAGGTTTAACTATTATTGCCATGTGGTTTTTTTTTTTTATGGTTATTGGCTTTGATGTTTGCATGAATTAATGTCAAGGCTGTTACTTCTCCTTCAATGAGCTCTGGCTGGAAGCTGTGGCTATAGAGGTACACAGGCCCATGACACAGTCTCAACACCGAGCTATCATTTTTCAGTGGATGTTCTAACAAAGAATATTTGCTGAAAGACAGCTTTTTAAGTGAGAATTATTGAATGCTCACAACATTTTGGATCTGAATGTCAAAATCACATCAGAATAAACTAATTCTAAACATCATTATCACCTTATCAGGAGATGTTATTACTACACTTAACAAATATGACATAGTAATGCTACTAAGTGTTGTGTTGTTGCAGTATGAGATATGGAACATTCATGCCTGTGCACCACGAGAACAGCATAAGACAAGATTTAAGAGTTAGGTGGGAATGAGGAGACAGAGAAAAAACAAATAGGTGTCTTTAGCAAAGAGAATAAATTAGAAAAAAAAAAAAAAGATGTTATTCTTAACATATTATATAGCTTGGCCATGAAAATATGATTGGTGCCCAACCAGCCTAGCTTTGAGTTTTGTCTTTTAAATGCTACATGTGATAAACAAGGTAAGTAATGGGTAATGAAAACGAGTTATGAATCTCAAGAAAATATTAATCAAGTAACTTTGAGCAATGAATATTATTTAAATCAACCTCATCCTGTTTTGTGGATAAATTATAAAGACAAAATTAAATGGAACTCTATCAAATTGTTTTATCTATTACTTACTAATATCTAGTTAACATTTACCAGCTATGATTTTCTTTCAAAGCAGAAATTATACAAACACTTAAAAAATGGCTAAAGCTCTAAAAATGTTTACAGATGCTTTGATTCAGAACCATTATAATGAGTCATTTTAAGCCTTAGCTTTCCACAATGTGCCTCTTTTCTTTTCTTTTTTTTTTTTTTTTTTCTTTTCTTTCTAACATTTTATACAGCTGTACACTGAGAAAAAACCCCACAACATGTTCAGGGAAAAGAAAATGTTATATGTATTATCAAAATTATTGACTTCAGCACAGAGAAGCAAGGTCCTTCAAAATTAAGACTGCAACTTGATGCTTAATCAATGTAATTGTGCATTAGTAGAACAGAAGCTATAAACAGGAGTGATTTCCCAAGCTTTGTTAGTCAGTCTTGCAGGGAATAGAATTCAAACAGGGCAAATTAAGGACAAAGTTGCATATTTCTCTTAATTTCTTTCAGCTTGTCTAGTGTTTGTCAGTCTTTGCATTATTTGAATAACAATTGAATTTATAGATAATTTTAAACTGTGTGTTTTAAAACCAGTATGTCTGGAGTGATGTTGTTAGCTTGGGTAAATGCAGATAATTCTGCATGTCAAAGGCAATTAACACGTATCCTGTGGTCCTGATTACCAGGTTCAAGGAAATTCTGCCCAGAAGAAATTGTTACTAAAGCCTCATGGCAAGTTAAAGGCCCCTGCCCTACAATTAAAAGGGGAAGGTAATGGACCCCCCACTTTTTTTTTGGTGATTGACTATAAACCTTTGCTCAAGGGACTGCTCTTAGAGGACGGGGTTACAGCAGTCAAGAATAAAAAGAAGTTGTTTTAGTTGTGAATGTGATCACATTCCTCAGTTGCTTTTCTAAAAATAATAATAATAAATCTTAAAAATAAAAGTAGGTAATGCCACACTAAGTCTCACACAGGAAGAACAGGCAAGAGATGCACCAAATGTAGGTCAGGCACGTTTGTACTTTGACTATGTAAAAAGTCTTTTTAATTCTGTGTATTCCACACATAGGCAAGTCACTTTATATACCTGTTCCAGAATAAGCAGTCCATTTCTCATAAGCCCTTGAAAAAAATTAAATCATTAACTGACATCAGAAGAAAACAATTTAGAATGCCTCTTCCGTGGCTAATATTTTTTTTTTTTAGCCCATTGGCAATAATCAATCCTTAAGTGTGCTGAGAAGAAACCTTAGCAAATGAATCTTAACCTTTTAAGTTAAGAGCTGAGGTGGGCTGTTAGCAGGCTGCTTTTCTGTTGTCAGGAAACTGTGCTCTAAGCCACGGCAGGATGCTGTCAAATGCAGGGGTCCAGCTCCACGCTGGTGCAGGGTTATGCTTTGCATACTTTGTCTGATGCTAGAAACCTAACCTGGAAAATGCCATGCAGATGACCCTGTCTGGAAAACTTAGAAAAGCTGATTACCAGACAGGGAAACCATGATAATTTGCAGTGTGAGGGACTGTACAGACTGAAGGGAGGTGCAGTCAGGAGGTTTGGAGAAAGCTTTAGGTAATCACAGGGAAAGACAGAGGGATTAGACCTGAGTTTTGGGCTACGTTTTGTCTGAGAAAAACGTATAGGAGAAAGAACAACAGAGTTGACAAATAACTATGAATGTAACAGACTAATAAAGAAAAATGACAAAACAGAGGGGAGAATATAGAGATGCAACATATCTATTTTTGTGCACACTTAATTTCCAGAGGCAAGGCGGGGTTGACCCCTGTCACCCACGTTAATCTTATTGCCATGCACCCGTCCTGCCTGTGATCAGCTCGCCTTGCCTCTGCAGCAGCCATCCAGCAGCCTGCCTGACTTCAGTCCCTTTGGGTGCATGCCGACGAAACTCTGCTCCTTCTGGGATATCTTTGTGTCTTTGTCAGACTGGGGATTGGCCTTGCTGGTACTGCGACCGTGCAGCGTTACCAAACCCAGGAGTCCAGGGCTATTGCTCTCAGTTATATGTTTCTTTCCCTCCTGTGGCTTCTTGAGGGTGAAAGGCTGATGCCTGGTTCTTAAGTAGCCCTTACTGATTGCTCTGTCCAGAAGGCCAGGCAGAAGGCAAACAGCCACTATTAGCTTAAGTTAGGGTGCATTCAAATAGGAAACCCACATCTGAGGAGAAACTCTAGTCCATGGTGGACTTTGTGCTGGCTGAATTTAGGGGCATTCAGCATTAGGCTGTGCTCAGGAGTAGAAGTTCTGAATCTTTGGCTTAGACGTGAGGCAGCTAAAATTCTCCTGCTTCCTGCCCCCAACACCAAAGACCATGTTGGTCTAGATACGCTCTGAATCTCATAGTGGATGTCTCTTCTTGCAGGAAGAAAGCAAAGAGGAGGAAGGGAGGAGAGGAATTACTTGTCTATGAGGGAGAAGAGCAAAGAAAGCTCTAAGAAGCTCAAAGGTTTAAGAAGAAGAGTTTAATCCCACATGCTGAAGGCAGCAGGGATTTCAGTAAAAAGAAGTGGGATCTGATGAAGGAAAGGTTGTTAGACACTTTAATGAGGGTAGGAGAGAGGACAGAAGCTAGATCAACATACTATCGATGCTAATGCTGAGTGCAAGTTTAATGGCCCTTCAGGAATACATTTCTTCCCTGTAGATTTTTTCTTTGGACACAGCCCAAAGGCGAGCTCCGCTGCTCTTACCATAAAAGGATAAATCCTTCACTGGATGATTAGTTTTACACCCACTCCCAAAAAAATAAAATAATAATTAAAAAAAATGTAGCAAGAAAGAAAATAAGGAAAAGCCTGTGGTTTCAGGGGAATGAATTATATGCTTTAACGTCATTGGAAGTAAAGCAGCAGCCTTTCCATTATACTTAAAATAAATAAGGAAATAAAAATAAAAAAAAAACAAAACAAAACCAAAAACCAGGCAACGTCAACATTCCCTGATGAATAGTACAGGTTAGGTGTTTTCCACTTCTGGTTAATTTTTTCTAAGCTAATTTCATGTGTTATGCTCATGTACCCAATTTATTGGTGTGAATCTCCCTGTTGAAAAATTCATTATTCGTAGGAGCGCGATAGGTGTTTGTACTTCCCAGGTCAGCTCCACAGCAGGGTGTGCACACTGTTGCCCAAGCCTCACTTTACAAATCTAGCCTGCTAGCTGCTGGCCAGCTGCTATGGTTTTTTTCTCCAGTGTCAATGGCACCTACTAGTAAAAACTGTTATGAGGAAAAAAAAATTGGTGCTATCAGCCAGCTATACCATTCCCTACAAAGCAGTGGTAACAAATGTCACGAGGAGAGGAGTGGGCATATATATTTATGCTTTATTTCAGATAGACCCACTTGTTTCTTCAAATGAATGTGTATTGCTGTGAAATCTCTGTATGGAGGTGTTAGGAGAGTGAACTGAAAGCACAGCAAATAGGAAATCTGTTGGACTGTGTAGACTCTCTTTCATACACGCTCCTTTTAAGAGCTTGGCTTGCACATACTTCATCATGCTAAGGATGTGTACTCTTTAAAGACTAGTTGCTCATGAAGGCATAAAGTCTGTCTTAAAATCTATTAGTTTTGTTTGTGCTGAAAGGATATAGTTGCTATTCAGGCACAATGCTCCATTTGTAGAGCTTTCAGCAAATGTGCTGTCACATAGTTAGCATAATGATTAAGGGCACTTGGAGAAGCTTGCCACCTTTGCTTCTAGAGAGAGGGTACCTTGACCTATAAAAAACCCAAGCGGTACACTTAATAAATTTATCATTTTGCTAGATTCGTCCGCGGATGTTTTATTTATAATTCATTGTTATTAGACCATTTCTACAGGGAACGCTTGAGTTAACTCTTAGCTCTCTTCTAACTTTATTCTGAGGTATTAATTGGCGAAATAACAGAGGGCACAGCTCAATGAACCATTCTGTTCCTATGAGAGGAAAATGTTTTCATGGAGAGTGCAGTTTTGAAGGACCAAGACCTTAATGTGAAAGGTGCAATATCACAGAATCTCAAGTATTTTGAAAAACACTCCCACCAGAACTGAATAAGAAATTAAGTTCTTGCTCTGAACCTGCTGTAGATCATAATGGTTAGTTCCACACAAGCTATTCCCCATTTTCCATGATTAAGGTGAACACTGGCGTATTAATTTCTGACAAAATATAAATATTCTGGCAACAGACAGACCAGAGTCTTTGAAGCTGTGATTTGTGTGGTCACATTTAGCTATAGAAAAAAAAAAAGAAGTGTAAATGTGAAAGAATGTTTTTCAAAATGATTTGAAAGATGTGATGCAACAAAAGAACTGATGAGCTTAAAATGTAAATGACCTTTGTAAGTCAAGGAGATTAGGTCAATTACCAAGCAAATACTAAATGTCTTTTCTACCCATTGGAAAATGCCCTCCACTTGAATACTCAAAGCAGCTACAGAAGCTTCTGGGATTCAGGCACGGTCAAAACTCAAAGGCTGATTTTCTTCCAATTTTTTTATTATGTGTCAAGCTTTCAAATAGAAGGCAACATGCTACACATGTGATGACAACCAAACAACGCATTTTTCACCGAAATAGATGTTTGGTAGTCTCCATGTGTCTAAATATCAGTCAGAGCAAAGGCAGGTTAAGTAATGGTAGCACTGGTAATGGCTGTGGGTGTCTTGTGCATATCTCAAATCAACAATGACAGAAGCAGTATAAAAACAATTTATGAACCACAGTCCTCTTGGGAACTACATTTCAAGCCATAATTTCATCTAAACTGTTTATCGGCTGCTTTTATTTAATGTATGAAGTGTCAAAAATTTTCTTTGACATTAGGCTCGTTATTGTCTTTTGATTTATGTATTCAAGAAAAGCGTAGTAAATACAAAGATTGCTTAGTGGTTTGTGTTTGGAAAAATATTGGAAACATTTGCTACAGTGACGAAATTATTCATACATTAGTTAAAAGTCATTAAACTAGAGTCATGAACTTTTAAAACTTAAATAGCTTAGGACAGAGAAGACATGAACTGTAAAAAATTTTAATGTCCAAGGCCCATCTTGCAAATACAAATGTTTGTGCTGTGAGGAGACCCATGACCATATATGAGCAAACAAATAGCTGGGCATGGTTTTCAGAACGGGGAATGCAAAACATTCCTTGGTAGGTGTGTATAAAGGCTTAAATCCACGTACCCAGAAATGCCTGGGTGGATCTCTTCTGTGTGTACGGCATTTCACTCCATCGGTGACTATCTGCATTCTCTTATCTGTAAGGTTTTGGTTTTCATAACCACTGAAGTATTCACGAAATCTTAAACATACTTACAGCGTGAAAAAGGCTTGCAAGGAAATTTCTTGCAACCACAGAGAAATCTGTTAGTGCGTGCCTGCGCTGCACGCGGGTCCCAAGTTCCCATCTCAGGAAAATGAGGATGGCAGGGCCATCGGAGAGGTGTCCCAGCCTTCAGTTTGGGAATGGAGCAGGGGAAAGGAAATCCCATGTGAACAGATTATTGCATCAAAAGTGCAAGTGTCACCCTTGGATAGCAAAGTGTGGTGGGACGTGGCAGATACACGACAGATGAGGAGGCAGAGCGCTGAACCATCACAAAACCCTTCAAAGTGAGTCTACTTCCACCAAACATGTCAAAACAGCACGTCATCCCAACTACAAGCCGAACTCCCATGTATGAGATTTCCCTTGTAACTGCATTTTTCCAGGCATGTACTGTGATTGCCCTTGAAGACTGGTACATAAGGAAGCGTATAAACAGCTTTGTAGAATCACAGATTCACAGACTGGTAGAGGTTGGAAGGGACCTCTGGGCATCATCAAGTCCAACCCCCCTGTCAGAGCAGGATCACCTGGGACAAGCCACACAGGAACAGATCCAGGCGGGTTTTGAAAGTCTTTAGGGAAGGAGACACTTTAGAATTTGGCAACTGAATATCTGAGATATCAACTAAGGATCTGGAGGGGGAAACTCTCTTATTGCACCCTCTCCTCACAATGCTTAGCAGGAATCAAGGCATTCTTTCTAGATCAGATGCATTACTATGGAGGATGGGGGAGACTCATCCTGAGGATATGAAGGCAAAAACCTGCCCCACATCTCCATAAACAGAGACAAAAGAGCCTAGGACACTTCATCTCGGGGTGATGGGGAAAGCATGTGGAAGGATTTAACAATCGTTAAGCCCATCATCATATGGTATGGGCGTTTTGGGGGATTCACCAATAGCTTTCCTGGTACTGGCTGGAGAGCTGCCACACACAGAAAGACTCAGTGTAGGATAATGGACTCGTATAATACAGAAATGTCAGACAGAAATGGGGGAGGTGAACGTGAGCATTCAGGAGCATCTTGTACTACATGTTCAGCCCATTTTTATTTGAATATTCAAGCACCTGTTTTCTACATTTTTTTGGCCAGCAGTGTTTTAGCTTGGCATGCTTTTCCTACAGATGTATAACCCACATGTACAAGAAAAGGAGTGTAAAGAACCAAACAATAGACTTGGTTTTAGTACCATCTGTAATCGTTACGAGTAAAGTTCATAAAACACCAGCAGGACTGATATTTAACACTTATGTGAACTGAGATGTAAGTGGAAAATTATGGTCAGCTGTCAGATATTAGTGCAGTAACACAGAATTTACCTGGTTTTTATTTTCACTTTCTGGCCACGAAGTGTATCTTGCAGATATCAAGTGGAGGAAACCTGTGCTTAGCAGCCTAATCTCCTTGCTTTCATTTTTGAACCTCCTGCATGTAAAAAGAATGCCAACATTGATCCAGTGAGTGTATATAGCATGCACTTAACATATATGTAGATTATCCCTTTAACTGCATGGGTTTAAAGTAGACACATGTTTTGTCATTTCATACTGTAGGTTTGCTGGTCTTCAGCCTATGTGCAATTACATCTGAGTATTTGCTTACTGGCATCCTTGAGAACTAGAGTGATTTTAGGATCAGAGACCCCTGTGAGCAGTTCTCTGTGAGGACTCATAGGTGGAAGAACTGCTAATCAGTAAGATTAGCAGCTGCAATAGACTGAGAATGCAAGTAAGTTTTAATTACATTTTATGCTTACAATGCACGTCTCTCAACTTATCTCTGTTCTTTTTATTTGTGAAGGGAGGCTCTCTGGGAACTGGGAGATATTCACTCGCACCCTGTGAATGAAACTGGTCTGAAAACTCATAAAGTCTGATGGGTTTGTGCAGCTCCTAAAGCCCTCTACCCTGTAAAAGCACATTTTTAATGAATTTGCTGGATCCAGCAGGTTGTGTTCATTTAGAAGAGGAGAAACCTACTAAACCACTGTAACAGCAACAATTCAATTTCATTTACTTAATAGGAAATGAGAGTTTTGACAAATAGGTGTCGACCTTTTTTTTTTTTTAAAAAAAAAAGATGCATAAAATTTACCTTTCCACATGACTTTTAGGGTCATTCAAAATGATATAGCTCTTTTTCAGAAGTAGGACTAAATACAAGAGGCTTATTTGTTTATTTTCCATCCAAAGAGGCTTAGGGTGTAAATGATAGAGGATGTAGTTGTGTTTGGAAATGTCTCTTGTTTTTCCCTTTTCTATAGATTCTACAGTTCTACACTGCACTTGCAAGGAGACTTCTCTTTAGGCATTTATTACTGTTATTCTCTTAACCTGAGTCTGTCAAAAAAAATCCCAAACAACAAACAACCCAACCCCAAAAACCTTATGAAGACAAGGAAGTGACTTGACAGCTGAAGTGATATGTTTCTTTTTCTTTCCATGAAGATAAAGATGTTTCACACTAAACTTTCATTGTACTGAATGTTAACATATATGAACAGACATCAGTGTCCTTTACATAGCACTCTACCTGGATGTCTTCATTAAAGGGATAAACATCCCTAGAAAATGTATATTGAGCCCTAACTTTTCACTTAGCTTTTCAGAAGAACATAATCGAGCAAACACGATAATGGGTCCAAGTCTGTTCTCATAACAGCTGTATGATATGTTCATACTTGACAATACTGGAGATGCCTCTTCATCTTTGTCTGAGATGGAACAGAATCGGGCCCTCATATTTTAAAAATCAATTGTTAAAATTGATCAACCTACATAAAACCACCTTAAACGGAATCAGTACTTCTGAGCCTTAGAAGTCTGGTAAAACTGCAGTTGTAAAAGTGTTATTGATGAGTGCACACATACATAATTGTATTTGATGCATGTTATGAATGGCAGAAGTGAGAAAAAACACTCCTTACTTTTCAGTTTTTAATGAGCTCCGATGTAATGTAGATTTGTTTTTTTCTTTCTGCTGTTAAAAATCCGTGAATATCGTCTTTGGCAAGCGTGATACTTTGGGTGCGACCCTGAAGTAGAAACAGGAAAAGTATGGCATCAGGCTTTCACCAGTGAAATAAAGGCACAGTATTAAGTGCATGTATTGTCTTTAATAGAAGGTATATCAGATGGGATATCTTTTCAGCGCATTTGGAAAAAATACCATTTCCAGTTGAAGAAACAGCTATTCTAGCATTAAAAAAATCACAGCTATAGAAACTATCGAAAGAGCGAATCCAGAACAGAGCAGAAAATGCTTTTGGGGAATTAATCAGAACACCATTAAATCGAGGTATTAAGTTATAAACAACTTACAAGTTAAAATTCATATAGATGAATAATTTTCCTTTGCAAAATGCTGACCAAACAAGTTTATTAGAAAAATACAGGTTTTGCTAACTTTTGGCAAAAATGTAGGAAAGTGTTTTATTTTGTTAAAAACCAAAACCTTTGCAAGCTATTTTATTTTATGAAAAACTCCTAGATCCCCTTTGGTTTTGTCCTTCTTCAGGTTTTCAAATTCATGAAAAACTACAGGCCAGAAATTCAGTCTGTTATTAAGTTCAAAATTAACAAAATGGATTCATTAGTTCTGAAAATTTGCTTTTATTTAAGTAGTCTCTCAAAGCTGTGTCTTTTCCATCTTGTCACTGTCAAACAGGCAAAAGGACCAGAAAGCTGAACTGCTGCAGCTCAGTGTGTGATCTTAATGTGTCTGCAAACAAGAAGAGAAACACAGTTTTCTCCAGAGTACTATTTGGTGTTGAAATGATTTAGGTCTGGAAAATCAATCTGTTCATCCTTCTGGATAATTTCTGAAACAAATATTTAGCAAGATTTATAGTGTTGTACATATGCAGGCCAAAGGATACCACTGGAAGGCAGATTTTTTTTTAATACCATAGAATTGTCTACTCAATAAGAAGTTTTATTGTTTTATTGTTTGTTGTGTGGGGTTTTTTTCTTTTTTTTTTTTTTTTTTTTTTTCCTAATAAATACAATTCTGAAACATTTTTTAGGGTCACATAAATATCACGAATCATTCAACTTTTCCTTTCTTCTGTAACTAGATGATTTTATATTATCCTGTTTATAGAATAGATACAAAAACAGTGGAGGCCTTTAGATGAAAGCAAACAAACAAAAACCTAAATGAAACACCTCTCCTCACATGCACTTTAATTACTGAAATTTCATTTTCAGCTTAGTCATTCAAACCCATTAAAGTGTAGGCTTTTCAGAAATGCCTAAATAACATGAGTTCAGCTAAAGCCTTAGTGCATAAATATAATGTGAAAACAGGGCTTAAGAATTAAAATCATTAAGGTTTGGGTTTTTTTTAACATGTTAAGGATATTTGCTTGTTGCTAATCATAATCTTAATCATAGTTTACCCCACCCACCCAGTCTAGGAATATTGCTGCATGGCAGTATCACCCGGTACAACTGCCCTCTGCAAACACAGAACAAAACTATCATCTGGAAGCCTTAACAGTTGTATGTGAGATGAGAAAAAAAACCAGATAAATGCAGATGTGAGCAGCCAGAAGAGCCCAGGCAAACAGTGCTGGTGAGCATGACCCATGCTGGTATCGGTGCACCTGTATTCAGAGAGGTGAGATGTTTTTGATAGCCATCATGAAGACTGATAATGCTGTAGCTGGTGACACTTACAGGGAACTCATGCCCAGTGTGAGGAGATGCACAAGGAAGGTTGCAGGTCTTTAGTTTTAAAATGCAAGAGATTAATGAAGTTCAAAGAAACCTCAGTGGCTTGGGCAAGCAGGAGCCACAAGACCCAGACGGGCATGAGCTTGCACAAATGAGTAAATACAGACCCAAGCAGTGTATAGTCCACCAGTGAGGGCAAAGGGAGCTTTGGTCCTTTTTGGTTTGGCTTATACTAGTCATTTGCAGTCTCCTCAGTTAAATATTTCAGCTGTTATGAGGTGGAGGGGAGTAAGCAGGTGAGCTTGGCTGAGCCCGTGCGTACCCAGGCACGGCAGGGATGTGTGCAGCCCTAAGCAGAGACCCTAACCCACTGGTAGCACCATTTGCAGCAACAGAAGCTACAGCAAGTCCGTGTGTTAAAGCAAAGTGACGTTATTTTTAAAGCACAAACCTGAGATACCTTTGCAGCAGAAATTTTTAGGGCTTTGAAATACTCAGGTGTTCTGCATTCAACTTCCTCTGATCACCATTGTGAGGCCTGGGGATGTCCCACACATGGGAGTCAGTTTTGAAAGCCCTCAAAGCCATCCCCATCCCTGTCTCTCCATGCCAGGACAAACTGCCACATGGCACTGCCAAGACTCCCCCATCACCCCTGTCTTTGTTTCTAAAGCCTTGTTGCCTCACAAGGGATGGCATGATCTCGGATTAGGCTGAAACACAGGTTCAGAGTGTCTAGTGGGAATCTGACAGGAGGGAGAAAGGAGAACAAATCCTTTCTATCTAAGTGGTGGTATGAGAAAATCACTATGAGTAACTTTTCTATTAGTGTATAGAAAACTTTTCATGTATCTATAAATTGGAATGTACTTCGAATTTCAGAGGTAAACTATGTGGCTTTATAATGAATAGAAGAGATAATCCTGGCCAAACTAAGATCTATCTGCATCCAGACACCAGACTTTCCCTGTATTTTGGTAACAGCAGTGAAGCCAATCAGGAGCCAAGACACTGATCTTTTGACAGCAGACAGAAGCAGCATGAAAATGTCTGCTATGGTTGTAGCAGGCCAAAAACTAGTCTTGAAACCAAAGTAAGTAACTATTGCATCTGACCAACTCTTTAAAGTGGTTAGAACAAGCTGCATCAAAGCAGGCTCATTTTCCCTGTTTTCGTTTTAAAAATTACGATTAAACTAAAAAAGAAAAAAAAAAAAGAAAAAAGAAAAAGAAAAAAAGAGAAAAAATTTCTTTGAATTAACAGTGGGCTTTATATATAACAATTATTGAAACTCTTGTTAACTATAGAAGAGACCAAATGATTTTTGAGTCTTTCTGTAACTTAGAATCACTCATCAGTCTAAGTATGGGGTGAACAATAAAAAAAAAAATCCCTTCCCCAGTTTTTAATTTGCTACTTTTTGTTTTCATTGAACCATCTCTTATTATCTTGTATGAGACAAGGCCAAAAGGTCTTTTTGGTTAACCTTATTAATATTTTTATCAGTATCTTTCTTTGGTCATAAAGAATCTTGCCAATTCCTCTTCATATGAGAGTTGTCCTGGAAACAGCAATACTTAGAACTGTTAATGAACTGTTAATTCTAATTCTGCACTAGCCTTTAAAAATGTGGTGAACACTGCTGCACGGGTTATTACAGTTGCTGAATTATTATTACAGTTGCTGAGTACCATAACCATAAGTGTTATCTTGGAAAAGTCCCTGTTCTCATCTAACCCACTATGTATCTGACCAAACTGTGTGTTTGCTCTTTTGACCACATTGACTCAGCTAGAGCAATTTTTATGCAATACCATCTTTTCCTGTTTTAATTGTAAGCTAATAATCCTAAAAAGTGGAAGAACCAGCTGAGATTTTCTCTTCATAGTCAACAGAAAAGCTCTTGCTATGTATTTGTGTCCTAATCTTTTGGCAATTAATTTCAGTATTAACTAGATGTAGTGAGAAAATCCTCCTCTTTGCCTTGAAGCGAGTAAATCCATTTATTCATGTCTGAATTGTAACAGTTTGGAAACTTTCCTTGGTCCATCTCTGTCTTAGAGCACTCAACAGCTATCTCCCTGTAGCTGGTTGTATTCCAAACAATACATCTTCTTGGTAGTTTCTCTTGATTATTATGACCAACCACATTTTTTTTTCTGTAATTATTTCATCAAGAGTACAACTGAAGCTGAATAAATTGAGTCTTGATTTTTGATAATGATGGTTATTCTTCCCCAACATGCATCTAAGACATAAATTTGTCTTCCTTTGTCACCAAGAGAAGCTCTGGAGATTCACTCGAGCCATTTGTCAAATAATTCTATTACTTCCTAGTCCTCTGCATCTGTTTCTCCTGATCTACATCCACAAATTGCTCTGGGGAAATTCTTCACCAGTTGAACTTTTCTCTGTTTTAAAATACCACGCTCATCCCCCATTTTTGTCAACTTGGATGTCCCTGGGTGGTGCATAGTGAGGGAACAAGTTATTGTTAATTTTTATACCAATTTTGCTCTTAAATGTCCTTTGTTCACCTGTCAATTTTGAAAGCAAGTTTTTGCCTTTCCATGAGGGATTGGTATTTTTCTGTTGCACTGATCTCTGTTCCGCCTCTGTTTCTCTTCGTGTGCCTTTCTCTGAATTAATGGAGCTATTGATTGGAGGCATGAAATCAAGTCTACAGGTTTTCCTTTGACATGCTGTTTCTAGGAATACTGTACGTATACTGTCATTTTTGGTAATCCTGATATGGCCATATGGGTGCAGAACTATTTGTAGAAACTGAAGTTACACCAAAAGACATTAAAATACTTTCTGGAGATGAAAAGACAGATCTAAATTCAGGCTCTTTTCCAACAGAGTGCATAGACAAGTGCTTAAGTTGAAGCCAACGGTTTTTAAGTGTGTGCTTCTCCTCTAGGGGTATCAAAACCTCAGCAGTGTTTTGACAGGGTTAATAGCTAATTTTCAAAGATGCTGAACCTCCATTAAATTGGCTGAAGTCAACAGGAGCTGTGTATGATCAGAGGGTATTGAGAGAGAACAACTAAGTCCCACCCAGTGGAGGGAAACATTCTGCTCTACTTGCCATGGCTAAGGAATACCAGGATTTTGAGAAAAGAGGTATTTTTTAGGTTTTTTTTACTTGAAACATTCTTTTCTGAAAATGATATAACCAATTCGTGCTGACAACAGACAAGTAACCTAAATTGTAGATGAGCTTCAGTGTCACACGTACATATTGCTATATTTATTGATTGTTTTTTAAATATTCATAGCAGAAGAGCTGAAAAGTAAAACCATGCATGCAGATTTCAGCAGTTGGTCAGAAAGCAACCATGTGATTGGTAATTTTCCAGGGAGACCTGAAGGGGGCAAGTTGCATTTATGTGATCTAAATCCACTGGTCGCGTTCAGGGGGGATTAACATCTGTTAAAAGTATTATGTTTATCACGCAGGTGTTTCAATATTTGTATTTATTACGTGTTGCAGCAACAGTCTCTGAGAAAACATTCATATAACAATCTGGTTGTTTTATTGTCTGAATCTGACAGGACAGTCATTTTGTTACTCCAAGATTGTGATCCCCTTGCAAGCTGTAAACTATTTAATGAAGTGAGTATATGGAGAAAGATGACAGACTTTCAGACTTTTGGAAGACGGTTTTACATCAGAGACCTTAGTTTTTGCACTTGGGATTGTTCCTAATACACGTATGGCAAAAATGTTGAATTAGATTGAACATTTCCAGAATTCCAGGGTATTCCCCTGTGAAGTTCTATATTTGACACTGCTTTCATTTTGTCAATAAACAATGCACTTAGATTCCAATAATAATGGAAATAAATATTCCATGAAGTACCTCATAGAAAGTGTAATTATATCTGACTTTGAAGAGCTTTGCTTCATGTGTCTATATTGCTTTTATTGCTCAAAAAGTAACTCTGCAGATACAGTGACTTGCAGGAAAGGCTGCTGCCTGTTAAAAAACCCAAACCAACAAACAGATAAAATTTAAAAGCTAGACATCTGCTGATTCGCAGTGCAGCGTAAAGGGACACTGCCAGCACCACAGAAAAAACAGCTATGTAAAAAATGTTAAGGTTGCAAAATCAAGTGCTCGAAAGCATGAGGAAATAAAACAGTTTAGGTCACCTGTGTGATCTTAATTTGGCCCCCTTGAGTGATTACATTATGATGCAGTCTTTATTATTTTATCATGGATGTTTTTGTTAGCAGGACCTCTTGAATCTGATCCAGCTTATACTGGAGCTAATGGAAATATTTTCATTGACTTCAGAGAGTTTCGGGCTAGGTTCCAAATGGCCATTTTTTTTTTTTTCTTATTTAACTCATATTTCCTGAAATAACATAGGTGTATATAGTGACAAAGTTTATCTGATGAATAAGACACGATCCTTGTCCTGAAAAATTTACAAAGGCCCTCCTCATACAAGGAACTGGAGGTGATATGTTCGCTCTTTCTAAATGGATCACTATTTTGCTTTGATTAATCCACAAAAATGTAATGTTATTTTTATATGGAGTTCATTGCTGTGCCAAGAAGAAATAAAGAGCCAAATAAAAAAGGCACTAAGCAAGGGGTTTTTTAGCAAATAATTTAAACCAATGATGGAGACAACACAGTTCAGCTGTAAAAGGTTGTATAGTAGTGATTGATTATGGAAAAGATAAGAAGTAGAATTTAAGGAAGAGGTATCTTTTTCTTTTAGCCTTTGTGGACCAAAAGATGATATAAATTATAATGATTACTGTAGAAAGACAGTGTTCAGTAATAAATGTCTAGTCAAAAAATGGTATTTAGATGAGGTATGCTCAGTCATGAAGTGACAGAGTTATTGTCAAAGATTGAGATGGGATGAGATTTGTATCAGCCATTTCTGTTAGATAAGTTCTCCAACATAATATTTTGCTTGGATTGAATAATAGCCAATTTGTCCTCATTTCATCCTAAACTTGGCCAGGCATCAGCTGCAATTAAATGACTTGATTCAAATTATTAGAACTGCATGTAAAGCATGACTTCCAGGAATAAGCTTCCATTCTCCCCCAACATGTATACTGAGAACTAAGATGATTTAATTAATCACCATCACGCCATAACACATCTCCTCATATACCCTTTCAGAAGATTTGCAACCGTTTCTCTTGTGGCCTTCAGAAAAACAGGATCACACCCAATTTATTTTCTATTTTCCATCAACAATTTAACTTCCTGCATGTCCTCATTCACTAGGCTTTCTTCCTAACTGGTGATGTCTTCCAACAATATCAGCAGCCACAGCATGCATTCTTTTAACTCTTGCATTTATTGATCCTATAGTCAAAAGAATATGACTGAAATGTTTATATGTATTATGTACACATAATTTTATTCTTTCTTTTGGCCTTCTGAATTAGTAACATCTGTTACCACTGATGGAAAATATCCTCTGGGCCACAGAGGAATCACAGTCACATGTTGCCGCTGGAACAGCCTGTGTGAATCAGCAGTAAGATAGACTCATCACTCTGCACCTAATAGATATAACATCAAAATGGAGCCAAGACATTCCTGTCCAAAGTGGGAGGTAACGGTCTATCCTCTAGCTTGAAAAGAGAAGCCTCAAACCATTTTCCCAGTGCTTGAAGCCTAACAGGCAGAACAAGATCAGTGTGATTCAAGCTTCACATTTCCATCAGAGTTTCACGTTGCCTTCTTAATATAAAGAATAAAGCGGTCCATAAGCTAACTGTAAGAACAACAACAACAACAACAAGATTCAGGAATGTAGAGTATGCAGCATGAGAAGTCCCTAAGTAAGGACTTCGATTCAGTTTTTTGATTCTGAAGGACAGCTTTGGAGTACTTTTCAGCATTTTTCATTCATGTCAGGTCTAAAATTTAAAAGACCTATCAACTATCTCGCATTACCAATGTATTAGTCATTGGCTGAGGAGGCTGCAGCAAGTCATTAGCAAAATATTGCCCTTCATGATGCTGATGCAGGAAAAGCAAAAGCACAGTTTTGTTTTCCAAAGGGCAGTATTTCTCCACCTTTGAAAACATGACCCAGGATCTTCCACATATGGTTTCTGGGACTACTGATTGGAGTACCACATAAGTGACAAGTCTCTTACTCAAAGCAGTGCTCTTCTAAATGTATATGTACTGATCTTTGATGCACACCAGTGATTAAGGTAGTAATCAGGAGGGTTTTTTTATGTTTGCAGTGTCTAGCACACTCACAACTGGAGCGTGTGACTAGGTCAGCTACTCAGGTAAGCCATGTGTACTCTAAGACTCTTAATCAGATAAATAGTAGCCGAATAATAACTATTTATCATTCTAGTTTAATTTTTTTTTTTTCCTGAAAGATCTATGGTAAAAAGCTATGTTGAGGGATGCCTGTGGCAGACTGGACCTTTGAGTCTTACATTTACAATGAAGAGAACTTTTTGTGCCAACTAGCTTATATACATCACAGATGACCAATAACAGGAGATAGATATATATCAGATTTAGCTTATAGAGTCTTTATTTCTGTGTAAAGCTTTAGGTGCGTTATATTACTTAACAAAATCAGTAAAATATTATGGTCTCCAAACAGACTAATAAATGATTCATCTACTGTTTTCCAAACCTATATATGCAGCAGTCCTCTCTGAGCCATTTGTATGTACTTGTGCAAATTGTTTTCTTCATTTCACTTGGTACATATAATAATTTGTCGTTAATTCTGTAATTACTTTTTTATATTTCCTTCCTTCCTTCCTTCCTTCCTTCCTTCCTTCCTTCCTTCCTTCCTTCCTTCCTTCCTTCCTTCCTTCCT
>WTSP01019513.1:30982-45951 GCA_025331215.1 Actenoides lindsayi | reverse complement strand
TTCCTTCCTTCCTTCCTTCCTTCCTTCCTTCCTTCCTTCCTTCCTTCCTTCCTTCCTTCCTTCCTTCCTTCCCTCTTCATGTGCAACGACTTTGGGTGAAGAACTTTCAGAATGTATACAATAAAACTTAAAAAAAAAAATCAGAATTTGATTAAGCCAAATGGATTCACTAAATGTCATAAGCCACATTACATGACTTTATATAATATTATTTATATTGCAGAGAAAGAAAGGCTCCAAGAATATTAAAATCCAATTCTGAAGTCTCTGAGCAAAGCTACATTGTATCCCATAAGCATTTGGCCCTGGTTCTTCACATACTTGCACTGATTTGCTCTTGCTATTATCTCTCAAGCCATATCATAGCAACATATTTTGCATGGCAGTGAATTATCACAAATGGAGAAATGCAATGCATGGCTAAAAATAATGCCCATGTTTTGCACAGCCGTAGCATTTTAACTGAAAAGCTTCAGCAGCTCTTCAGAAAGCCACAACATCTGATCTGTAAGGTGCTATCTACCTTTGTTTTCAGGGGGAGTCGAAGACGTAAGTCCTCCAGAGACCTGACACCTATAGAGGATATTATAGAAGTCAAGTAACTTGACATGTGATAGTGTGGTTCATCCAATAAGGGACGGATTGTTTAAACCAGACAAAGTGGAGCAAGTGACTAGCTATCAGAGGCAGTTTTGACATAGAGCCATAAAAGTGGGAAGCAGCATGCCATTTAGCAGGCATTAATGCAGCAGACAGACCTTCCTAATGATCTATAAATAAACCAGAAAAAATGTCTTCCTGGCTTAAGTGAATTATTGTTGCCATTAAAGATGATAGCACGACATGGGAGGAAAGGTAGTGCTACTTCTTGAAAATGGAGTGTTCCTCCCGCAGACTCGTTATGAACTCCAGCTAGAAACTGGAGTAACACAAACACAACCTTCTTCTGCCCGCGTTTGACATTATATCCACAACAAACGGAAAAGATAGCATTTTTTTTTTCCCCCTCTGAAAAAAGCCAGGCAGCCCCTGTAATACTTGTTCTTTCCCCAACACCAATTGCAAATGGGAAAGCTTTCATAAAAATATGCACCTGTACCTCTACTTGCTTTCTAGTCAGAACTCCAATTCCACTGCATCGAGAGCAGCATAGACAAGAAGTTTGTGTAATTTATTGATCTTTAAAAGTCAAATGGCTGGCTGCTCGCTCTCTTGTTTTGGCTTAACAATGTGTTTTTGAAGTCACCTCATCTCAGCTGAAATAAGGAATTTAATCATGTGATCATAGGTTAAGTCTTTGGAGGGTATGTCATGAGGTATCTAGTGTAGTCTCCTGCTGAAAGCAGGGTCATTCATGACATCAGAAGAAGTTATTCTGGATTTATCCAGTTGGGTCTTGAAAACCTTCAAAGATAGAACCTGCACAACTTCTGTGGGAAACCCGTTCCAAAACACATTACTGCCTATCCCCAGTGGGGTTTTTTTAATGTGTTTTTTGATTAGGAGATAGGAGACAGGAATAATGTCTTTGCTTTCCCTATGGCTGAGCAGTGTGATCAATTTGTTATGAACAAGGAGGTACATTTTTTTAAAGGCCCATACAATTACTTCAAATTTGCATCTGGATCTGATCATGTCTTTGTACAAAATCACATTTACTCCTTTCCAGAGTGTGGTAGGGCTCTTAGTAACTTTCAGCCTACTTTGCATCAGCCATGACAATAGCTGCTGAGATCTTTAGAGCATGTAGAATAACCATATACAAGGCTGCCTCTACCCATGCTGCTGAAGCATCATGGCTTGATCATACATGACTGAGACAAGACTGAGGTGAATTTGCTTTTGCTGCTGCTCCTTTTTTGACACGGTTGTTAGCACTGTGAAATCCATCAAAACATCACTTCATCTCTACTCCAATCCTTTCTGCTCTCCTACGTTTTTATTCTCCGTTGCCTTTTCTAAAGAACATCTTTGCAATTTAGAGAAGTGGGAGATGTGCTCGGTGGGTTTGTGATCTATGGATTCTCTATTCAAAATCCCTCTCTCAGGACTTGGATTCAGAAACTTAGATTTAGTTTTCATACTGTCAGTTGTAGGCCAGAAGCATGCACAAAGGCAAGTATTTTTTTTCCCATTTACTGGAAAAATATTCCCTTCAGTACTTCAAAAATTTAAATAATAAACCTGTCCCTCTCTCCAGAGACGTTCTGAAGGTGCTGTTATATGATGTCCTGTGTGCCAGCAGAATTTCCCCTAGGGACCAACACATGTCCTCTGCTGGCTACATACTCCTGGTTTGTTCTGTCGCGTGGTCATTTCCTACCTGGTGTAAGACAGCTGTGTTGCTTGTCTACTTTGAAAAAAAAAAAATAAAGCTGTTTTTCCAGTACTTACATGTGTACATTACTCTTTGAATTGTAATCAAATACAGAAAGCTCAAAGTGCTGTATTTAAATAGACCAAAATTCAAGGTCTTGGATGAGGTATTTAAAAAAGATTGCTAAAATACCCCAATCATGTTCATGTTTGTGGCTCTAAAACTTAATTTTATAATTCAAAATGCTATGGATTTCCTTAATTTGAAAAATATGGATAAAAAAAAGTGAAATATTTCCTTGTTTTAGGCATGCTTTCTTAACCTAGAGATCAGTTCAGTAAATCATATGAAGTTGCCCCTCAGCACTTTTCTGACGTTTTACAGTACTTCATTACTGCAGATAAATGTAGTTACAGTCCACATAATACGAACCCAGAATTCTTGTGCAGGTACTTAATTGAAGCGGATAAATTTTTACGCAGCAGTACTTTGTTCCTCCTAAATCTTTAGTAGTCCATGGGTAGTAATATAAGTGGTAGTAGTGTTAGGTAGACTTTTTTTAATGAAAAGAAAAAACACTGCTGTTTGTTTTGTGTTTTCAGTCTCTGACAACAAATGAAATGAAGGAGGCTTATATTCCAAGGAATTATTAAGGGTTAAACAAACATAGATCTCCATAAAGAAACAACGTTTGTAAGTTTTATGGTTAAATCAGCCATTTCTTTGCTGACCAATAAAATGGAAAATGTGTGCTTTTATAGGTTTATAAAAAAGGCAAACTCTAGCTGCATGAAAAATAACTTTCACCGATTGAGTACAGGTGGCGACTTGTTTAAACTCCGAAGATGTAAAGGCTTAGTATGTATGACTGAAAAAGGGAACATGGCACAATAAAAAGTCTTCCTTTCTTTACTCATCAATCCTTTGGGTATTCCATGTCAAATAAATGTTACAACAATTTACAGTAAAAGTATACAGTGGAAGTGCCAACGTTAACACTTCTTAGGATTGGACGGGGTCCAAATTTTTCACACCAATATTTAATGTGAAGTAAAATGTCTTTTCCATTGGAAGTGTCAGCTGTAACATGCTTTCCTATATTTGGCAACATGCTCATGTGAAGTATAAAGTCGAAAGCACATGATGTTCTTTTTATTCCAACCATGATAAATTATGTTCATTTGTTTAAGTGCAAGTGGCAGTTTTAGTGTTCCTACTATAAATTTTGGTTAGCTTCTATTGACATGCTGTATTAAACTTAAGAAAAACAAATTACACTTCACCCGTTTTAATTGACTAAATGTGTCAAAAACACAATAAGTATAACATGAAGGGTCAGAGTCTCAGACTTCACCATAATGGGTGTCATGGCAAGGATCCAGCTTTTTGTGCATTTCATTTTTCATAAAGTTTTAGTATGAGGCATAGATTTAACATTCACTTCCACTTCAGATTTGTAGCTTAAAAAGAAAAATTCTCTTGCGTTCTGTTCCCATTGCACTCACTAGTAATATTGTTAAAAATCCCTCTCCTTGTTTTATTAATTTTATTTTTTTTGAAGGTGATAGTACTGATGAATATTGATGGTCCGCTATAAACAGAAGATTTCAGACTTTGGTATTTGAAGGAATGAATTAATGATTTATGTGGTACAAATGGATTTGTGTCAAAGCCCATGCCTGGGACCATGGTTAGGAATCCCTGAGACCACTTTTCTAAACAGACGAGCGCGGTTCAGTGCCAGATGAAACTTGGCATGCCTCATTCTCAGAGGATTTGAATGGAGCCTGTCACTTTTAAAGCACACATTTCATGCGAAGGAATTGATGTCTATTTTTATCTCTGTAAATCTTTACCTGTTTTCTGGATTTTTAACAAGTGAAAATTGAGGCAAACCGCTAAGAGATGGTATGAGTATTGGCGAAATGCCCTTAAGCACTTCAATACCTTGATGGAGTTTAAGACATTTGAATGTTGCAGTGTGGATTCATTCTTACGAATTGTGAACAAGGGATCAGCACTTGTTACAAGTGCCAGAATATTTTTTTTCCTCTGTTCTTGTTGCTGTGTAAGTCTGCACCCACTGGAAAGTTTTTGTTCTTGGCCTGGACCTCTGCCTGGTCAGATGTAGCAAGGTGGATGGGTCAGAGACCAGACAAGCATACATGGCACATAGAACTTTCAGCGTGGTTTATCAGCTTTCCTGGGTTTCCAGCAACAACTTTCAGCTACGTTTATCCTCTGGTGAGCATCATGAAGATGTCACGTGCTGCCAGATACTGCTGGGCCAAACCCATGCAAACAGCACCATCCTCTTGTTTTGTACACCTGCAGATTGTGTCCTCCTGTGACGGCTAAGTGGTGGCCCACAAAGCCTTTGCCTGCTCCTGCTTGCTCCAGTTGGTAGTGCTGGTGGTGGTGCAATGACATTCCTCTGGCCTGTGCAGCAGCAGAGCCTGACTCTAATGCCAGTGGTAAAAAAGATGGATTGAGATGTACATTCGCATTATCCAAAGCCAGGAAGCAATATTTTCAGCTGCAGAGGGTGTGTTTTCTGCACTGAAATGTTTCCTCACCTTTGGAAAATTTGATGAGATGTATCAAGTCTGTACTTACTAAGAAAGAATTAAGAGGAGCCAGAGAACCTGGTTAAAACTAATGAGAGCTATTTGGAGGCATTTCAGGCATTGATTTTCACTTCCCCTCAGAGGGGGTGGCAACTGGGAGCAGGTCCCATCACCCTGAGGGTGATGCTGGTCTCAGGACAGAAGGAGGACCGCTGGTCTGCCAGCCTGCCTGCTGCAAGGATGGCTGTGCAGGTGTGCACAAAGAGCAAGGAGCTTGAAGAGGAGGGACTGGGCTTTGAACCTGTGGTAGACATCCAAGTTGAAATCCTGCTGGAAGGATTCCAATAAGGGGACTGGGCCTCGTCACTCTGAAAGGGTGATTTATTGTCCTATTTGTAGCCTCCTCCGCTCGTGCTGTACAACATTTCTTTACCCACAGATTTTGCAGTCGTGTCCTGTTGTAGGCAATTCCATAACGGGTAGATTAGCTCAGTGTGCAGCACATGAAACATTTCTTTACTTTTGAATTTTTGACACAAAAGATTGCTCTTTTATTCCGAGGTACCCTGCTGTATCCGCCTAACTAGAAAGTGTTAATGTGTGGGTCTTCTCTTTCAAGGGAAAGTTTATTTGCTTTTTTGGAGGTTTTATGATCCTGTCACAACTTAAGCAATGGGTTTCATAAAGGTATTTTTAGCTACCAGAGAGGGCTATGCATTCCTCAAGACTGAAAATACATCAGCTGGGATCGTATACATACACCATCCCAAAGGGAACTTAAAACTTTCTTCCTGATAGGCTAAACGACAAAAACTCTCTGAAAGTTAGAGTTCAGTAGGTAGCAAACGTAGCTAATTCTGTGGATACTGTCAACACAACAGGCTGTGCTGTCTGTAGCTCCGTATAGGTGATGTATGGGTATATTACCAGATAACTTGGCCAAGCTAGACACATGGAACACCTTCCACCACTGTAACAGCATCAGAGGAACACTAGCTGCTGAGCCCTCCCCTTAGAACTTAGCAGCTCATTTGCTGCTGAGTATTTTGTTGGGGCTGAGTGTGCTCCAGGCCAGAGTTGGCAGGCTGACACCTATCCCTGGAACTGCAGATCTTGTCTGTTGTGGGACAACGTGATGCTGAGCATGGGGACTGGAAGCAGAGACTACCTCACTAGTTTTCCTTCTGTTCATACTGAGGCAGTATAAAGAAAAAAAGAAGTTCACTGTAATGAAAAGGGGAACTGATCTTGGTGTAATACACTGCAAAGGTAGAGAGGCCAGAACTGGGAGCTGAAAAAAACATTTAAACGGTCCTTTAAAGTTTCTTGTGTATGTGTTTTATATTTTACATTATTGTAGCTATACACCAATAAAATCTATCATTTATTGACATACAAATAGAATATTAATATTATACTAGAACGCAATTATAGTATCACAATAAATAATATGCCAATTTAGCTTGTGTCAGGTGTAGAAAGGAGCCTCAGGTCCAGGTGGCTACAGCAGTCTTCTGTAAATTTGAACAGAGGTTTTCTATAGGACAGGAAGATAGACTTTCCTGAAAAATCATTCTCATCTTACAGTAGGAAGACAATTCAGAACATGTCAGGAGCAGCTATTGGAGATAAATTAACATTCTGACCTGGGAGATAAGAGAGATGACAATGACTAAAATCAGTCTTCTTTTTTTTTTTTTCCCCCAAAAGCATCAGCTGGAGCATATTTATCTCCAATGTTGCTTTGTAGAAAATTTGCTTTATTTTTGCCTCTCAAATTTGAAAATAGAACTTGTGTCCAGTTTTGGTAGTAGTTATTTTTTATAATCTTGACCTTTGAAAAGCTTATCCTGGAAGTATAAATGTTTAAAAAATACCCAACTTAATAGTTTTGGAAATCTTAACGATCCAGCTTAATTTGTTCATTGAATGGACAACTACTATTTTTGGGGAAAACTGACATTATGTTCTTAACTACTCCCTTTGAGAAATTCTTGGTTGTATGACACATGTGGTGACAACACTACCCTGCAGACACCCCAACCCTTCAATAAAGCACAGTACTACCAAAAAAAATGTGTTATCAAGACTAGGGCAACCAAGTGCCGGCAGGATAAACACATTCACACAACCCAACTCTTACAGAGAAACACTGGTGTCTCAAATACTTACAAAATTATTTTGCCAGTTCAGTATGAAAGAAGCAGGACAAAATCATCGGTGCCACTGGAGCACTCTCTGACAGTGATAATACAGACTCTCTTTCACCTCAAGGCCAAAGGGAAAGCCCAGCTGGATTTGACTGAAGTCCAAGTCCTGCTGTTTTTAGTATAACCACATGACTAGCTCACGTCTTCCACTGTCAAAATCTTGAAAATATTCCATGTTGTAATCGAGGTGTTTCTAGGGAATCTCTCTCCTGAGTTGTCTCTAAGAGATACTCTGAGAAACACTCACTCCACTGTACTTCATTGCTACTCACCATGACTGTGAACCCACATCAAACACACCCCTTGTCATTCTTCTGCACCGTCCGTTAGAGAACGCTGTTTTCCACCACTGGCTGTTATTTAATAAATAATGTCAATCAACCTTGACATTCTTGGCAGTACTCCACACTGATCCTTACTGCTAAACCTTGTTCAACATGGTATAGTATTTTCTGGTTCCTCATGCAATTATTGACTGATTTCAACTGAGTCTTTTTGTCCTATAGCATCATCTTGGGTTTTTTTTGGCTACATCCAGTGTAGCAAAGGCTTCGGGTACCTTCACTCACACACACACAGAGACAAACAGTGCTCTGGCTGTAATTTAGAAGTGGCTTCTTCAATTATTTCTTATCGTATCTCTCTGTTCTTGCCTCTGTGTTGGAGCTTGTCATTATGGTCCCAGAACATATCTTGATACTAGCTATAAAAATGTGTATATTCATTTTTACTTATATTCAATTATAAAATTGTAATCTCCAGAAACTAAATAAAGCTTTCCATTTTTCTAGAAAATATTCTTCTAAGTAATTTGTAAGAAATTAAGTAGATTTCTTATAGTCAGATGTAGTAATTAATGATCTGTAGAACATCCTTCTGTTATATCAAATGTGCATCTCTATTTTAGTGTTGATTTTCTTTCCTCCTTTAATACACGGAATCAGAAGGTGTATTTACTTTTGACAGTAAACCCTGTGTTAAAACACTGGATAAGATATTCAAAATAATGATTTTTTTTTCCTTCCTTAGTAACTGTGGAAAATATTTTAAAACTTAGAAAAATGAGCAACTCTTGTGTTCTCAGTAGAATATGTATCGTGAGAGGGTTCAAAAGGAACTGAATGCCAAACTTATCAAAGGTGAAAATTTCTTCACCGAAAGCCCTGAAGCAAATAAGTGGAGGCTGCACAAGGCATCACTGCACAACAGAAGCAGCCACGTTCCTTTCTGGCTGCTGGAGAGGTGCTGTCCACATCTCTAAAGCTGCTGATGCATTAAGGAATTTGTCCTTGGAACAAGAAAATGCAGGAATGCTGCTTCTGTCCTCATGGCAGTATGGGCTCCAGCCCCTTGGGAAATGTGTCAATGAAATATCAATGCACCTGCATGGACTCGATTGGATGTGTCTGAGATTTAGTAGGACTGGTAGATAGAAAGAGATTAGTCCAAATCCATGAGCCTCCTCTACATGTCTGGGGGATTATTTTTTTCCTGTAAGCTTACACCACTAAAAACCCAAACACAGTAATGAACAACCTTCATTCACTCAAATAGTCATCCTACAGTAGGAGCCACTTCAAGATCTGTGAGAAGCTTTTATGAGTATTTATATTAAATTACTAAGTGGTTTGTTACAGAAAGAAGACTCAAGTTTTTTTTTTTTTCTTATTATGTGTGTTAACATAAGCAATTTATAGAGTACTGGTGTTGTTTGCAGTGCTGAACATCGAGGACAGAGACAGTTCTTGCTCCAAAGAATTAACTAGAATGAGCTGAAAACATTTTCCTCCTTGAAACATTTGCCTCAGCAGGGAAACTCACGTTGGAGATATTTATTACTGAAAGCAGATCAAGGTGAATTGACCAGGTTTGTTAAGGTATGAATATGGAGAGCTGTAGGTGTGGTTAGGCTAAAACACCAAGGTGCCTCTTTGCAGTGTCCAGAGCAGATTGTCTGGAAAGTGCACCTCAGACCTTGCAGGATGGAAGCACTCACACAGACGGGGGACACTCAAGTTTCAGATACGTGCTCCACAGCCAGGAGCACACGACAGGTTTTCCAATTCATCCAACTGGGGTTGCTCTGCTCTGGGAAGAGTTCTGTAGTTTAATAGGATGACATACCTATGTCAGCTCATTTGGGTATGGCTACTAGACATTGCCCTGCGGAATTGGACATTGCAAATTTCTATGGGAAAGTACTGGTGGAAACGTGATTTCATGTGCCATGCAGTTGAGCTGCTCACATGTAGTGGTCATTTGCTCACTATTTCCAGGTGTTCAACAGCCCAGTGGAGCTATTTCTTTTTTTTCAGGGTACAAGATGTCCAGAAAGCACAAACAAACAGCCAAACTCTTCTTCAATTAAATAAAATTTCCAAACTGCAAAGGAGGACTTGTCCACAGAACATGAGGAGTAGGAAAGCCCTGTTTATAGCAGATATGTCTTTACACAGAAATACATATCAGATGGGCTGGTGACTTGGATTAGATATTCAGGGCTGCAGGTTCTTTCTCTCACTGAAAGCTATCAAGGACCTGAAAGCTTTTCAACAAAATCTGGCACAGTGCCACAAGATTTCAGTTTTGATAAACTGCCATCTTTCCAGTAAAACAGTTTCATTGGAAAATTCCTGACTCACTAGATTCATCTAAACAGATGCTGACAATATGGTTCAAACATACGGGACACATAGGAAGACTGAGCAAATTTCAATTTGTATTTGGACTCCAATCCCACACTAAGAAATGTGTAGCCTCACTCCTGAGCACTGGTGAAGCCTTGATGTGGGACTGGGGTCATGGTCATGGTCAGTTGCCATTGAAATTCTTCCCAGAAGAAATTTGTAGGGCCCTCAGCATAATTCTGCCATCACGTTCTCACCTCTGCATCACGAGCAAAAAGTATTCAGTGTGAGCCTTTTACCATATCTGCCCAGGCCACAGACATGACAGTGTAGCTGGCAAAGTTGCAGGCCAGATGTATGGCTCTTCTGCTTTCCTTTTGGGATGTTTGGCAGGGATTCAGTGATGTAACAGTGCACTGCCTTCTAAACCTTGATGCACATGACAGACCAAGACTAATGGTTTCCTTTCAATCTGGGGTTGAATACCATTGTTGGCTTTGAAAATTCCAAGAAATGTAATTTCACTTTAGATCACTATAAATTTATAAGCTGTTGTACAGTGAAGGAGTAATCTCCTGGGAAATGAGCATAAACCTATTATATTTTCATTAACAATCTGTTTTCACCATTGACTTAATCCACATTTACTGTTGTGGAATTTGATTATACATTATAAAGCACCATAAAACAAAATTAGGTACGTATCAAAGTATCCATTTTCCTGGTCATGTTGAATTACTTATTTCCTTGGTTTAAAACCTGGGGTCCTTTCTATCTAATTCAAACAAAGCTAGCCTGTGTATTTACTGTCACCCACCTGAAAAGCAACATATCAATTGCTTTTTTCTCTTTTTCCTTTCCATTAATGTGTCTTTCGTACCAGAAAAGAAAGAAAATAGAAAATAGAAGAAAAGGGGAAGGGAAAGAAAATGGAAAGAAATATTTTAATAAATTTAGTCTATTAATTTAATTTGAAAGGGTTTTTTATGCTCTGCACCTTTATTTTTATGTGATTGTGTAATAGTTAGACAGACTTTCCCCTCCAGTTCAAGCCTGCAAAACATACCAAAAAGAAATACTAACCCATACAGTGTAACCCACTTCCTTGGGCCTGTTTTAGAGGTGTGGTATGATCAGGGGCTGAGGGAGAAGCAGGTGGGAACGTCTGAAAGTTGGCATGCACGTGGCTTTTGAAGTAAAACCATATTTTAAGTATGATGTGGATTTTTGTGTCGTCATTCGCGTGATCGTTCTGTAATCTGGGCTTCCTTACTGTCACACAGTGATAGCTTCTGCATTTTGTGAATTAGACAAAATAGTCTATACAAACGGGGGGCTACTTGTTATGTACTTCATTGCCTAGTGGTCAAACAGTTTTCCTGCATTTTAAAAATGTTACTTTAAAATATTTTACTTCTGTTTAACTATTAAAGCAGGAAGTCAGCTACTTGAAAATAAGCTCATTGATCAGCATTAAGTAAAACAAGTATGTTACATTTCAGATAGCTCTCAGATAGCTGGCTGGTATTTTATAGCATATACAGAAGACTGAGAACTTTGTGTCAGCATTACAGTCTTGCAAATAACATTTCCAACTTGATCAGCTGCACCAGTTTTATAACAAAACTCAGGTTTGATGACATCAGTCACTATGTTTTAAAACTTGCTGAAGAGTGTGTGAAACATAGAATGACATAATTGTACAGAATGTTTTGCACCAGAAGAGAAATTAGGGTTAAAGAGAAGTGTATAATTGAAAGGAAGCAATTGCAAGGAAGAGATTTTATGCATGAAAAGCATTGTACCTTCTTTATTACTGTTCAAAATGGATCTAAAAAGATCAAAAAAAGAAGCAAATGGAGATTTTTCTTCACGTTCACAAGTTTTCTATTTAGAAACTTGCTTTTACCTACTTTGATAATAACACTGCGTACAAGCACAGAGGAAAAAGGGGAAAGGTCTTGGAAGTTATATTGATAAACTACGTGTGGATCCCACAGCTGGCATAAAATATCTTGTTTGGGCTGTAAAAATATATTAGTATGTCATGTTATCTTCATAAATTCTTCCAACACATAAGGTGGGTAGTGTCCCCCTGAATCCCAAGACTCATTACCATTTCTGCTCGCTCTTACCATCCATCAGCCGCTTTGTCATACAGAGCAGGCGCGCGGTTGGGGCCAGAGCATTATGGTTCTGGAGGGGTAGATACTGAGTGAGTTATTAGCTGTGGCAGACAGCCCTGTTCCCAAACACTCCTGAGAAGGTTCTTCACTTAGGCAAGCAACAATTATGATGGCATTCCCAACCTGGGGTACGCCAGAAGGTTCTGAACATAGCCCGTGGGTTTTGGTTTTCCCCTTTACAATGACCCTGATTAGACATTAATCATGACTTCCAGAGCTTTCCAAAGTTCAGCAAAGAAGTTCAAGCACTTAGGACACTCACAAGTATTTGTATTCCACTAAAGCAATCCGACTTCTATGTTATTCTAGTTTTCAAGAAAGATATATATTCTATTTCTGTGTTAAAAACTAGAATATGAGACCCCAAGCAACTGAGAATTTGGGTGTCCAGCATAACGTGAGACAGGAATGAAACCTGTAAATTAATACAGGAATTGTATTGTTTTTCACAGCTGTATGAATGTAGAAACACCAGATCATTTCTCCTCCCCACCCCCTTTTTTTTTTTTAATGTTTGTGTGTTTCTCAAATTAACATAGTTAAAACTAGATATATTTCAGAGGATTTATCTGTTTGCTCTAGTGATGAATATTTGATTTATTTAAAATAAAACCATTACTTTTTTTCTTACTATTTGGAGGCAGAGAGAATGGAACACTTTTCCAGACAGCTACTGCCAGATTAAAAATTAATTAGGTATTATTTAGAGGTGATGTTGTTTGACTTTGATAGATGAAGCCTGAGTGATCTAGGTATGTGCCTATCTTATTTTCAAGTGACTTGGGAACTAAATCACTTTTAGCAGGAAATTAACTAACTTTGACCTGTAATAATGTTTAAGATTTTAAAAAAAACAACCCTATTTGTTCTTTAGGATTTCCCTGATCTGGTACGATGAAGTGACCTTTGCTTTTAGTCAAATCAGCTTTGCTGTTTGTTTCAGTGCAGCACTAAATCTTGCAGAACTAAAACTGGTGACAGCTTTCTGTTTGCTGTTTAATACCCTACCTATTGTCAACAGCAGAATGGGAACCTGGAGCAGGAGCACCCCATAGGAGTTTTTTAGTGAAAATCTTTTTGCTTTAATCTTTTCAGAAAAGTGCTTAAATTATATATATTCATTATTACATCCTGTCCTTATAACTGGGATTGGTATTTACAATAATTCAGTTAGTCTGCTGTCTAGATTATCATTATAGGATGTACACAGATGGGAAAATACCCAAGAAATGTTATGATAAAAATAAGCATAGCGGTCTAAAAAGAAAGCATGAGTCAGTTTATGAGATTGTATCCTAGAAGGCATTCCCTTTGATAGTAAAGGAAATAGCTGCATCAACTCTCAGTAGAGTGCATATAAATACTGGTCATTTTCAGAGCACATCATACATCACACGACTGCAGTTTTCATACCTATTTTTATATATTTCAGTTCTAATTTTGGTCTCCTTCCACTTCTAAACAAAGACAAAATACACTTACTTTTAAAACGATTTCCCACATTTCACTCCACTGAGCTATGAAGTTTGAGAGTAGATGTGAGTTCAGGTGCTTGTGAGAAGTATTTTCTGTTGGCCAACAACTGAGGGAAGTCTCACACCGATGCTTTTACTCAGCATGAAGAAATCTCGCAGCATGTAAAGATCTGCCTGGAAAATGACAATCACAGTTTTAGCTCAAAAGCCAGTGTGGGTCTTCTGATTGTGCTCTTCCACTTTGCTGTCTTGCCTTCTTTGCTAAGTGTCATGCCTAGGATGCTATACTTCACCCAGCCTGTTCTGGTGACAAGCATTTTTGGAGAAAGAGCAAAATATGTTATTCCCTACATTAAGTAATGGTCTAAATCAGTAATATCAGTGATAACTGATGTCCTTAGACCCTCAGTGTCGCAGAGAGAGGATAATATGGACTCTTGTTTCCTAGGTTATAATTTTAACAACACACTAACTCTATTAACCTTATTTAATTCTACTTTTTTTCCTGCTTTATTTTTTTTTTCCCCACCAAAGTACTTCACTGTGACTTATAAAATATTTGGGAAAGCCTCTTTCAAAGCTAGACTCTGTAATCACATAGGAAGGAAACAAATCTCTCTCACTCTCTTCATATTGGATTATGTCAAAGATTAGCTTCGATTTAAGCAAAGTTGTACGAAGTTTTCCAAAGGATTTTCTCTTTAAACTACAACCATATGTTTGACTGCATTGAAACAGCTTACACATTGGGTAGGGGAGATTGATTGATGACATTTGCTCCAGTCATTTCACTAGTCATTTATTCATTTAAGGTAGGTTGAGAAAGTTTATTAAATGATTGGCAAAGTAACTCACTGATCATCATTCCGTGTTTCTCGCTAGAAGCAACTGAAGAACAATTATTTTAAAGAAAAAACACACTAGATTGTTATGAGTTCACAGGGATATTCATTATTGTTCCACAACCTCTTTACCTTAAATACTTACAACAAATACATTACAGTTCCCTCTAAAAAAAAGACTCCAAACAAGGCTATGGAACAAACAGTCACTGGCCGAACAGCAGTCTAATCCATGCCTCCCTCTTTCCTCTGTCACCCACTCACCAAAACAGATTGTAGTACAGCTCATTTTCAGTTTTCTTCATTGGCACACAACTGAATATTTAAAGACTTCTTTGTTCTATTTAAGACTCTTGAGGAAATGCATCCAAGATGCTGAAGAGGCCACCTTACCTCTCAAAGCTGCAGCCTTCCTCTCAATGCTCTCCTTCTCAGTTTCTCAGCAATTGAGCTTTCTCTGTCCTTGGTGATGTTTTCAATAGACTGGAGCTTGGTCTTTCCTGGCAGGCTGCCTGAGGAAACAAATATTTTTTCAGGAAGGAAGAGTGACTTGAGGAGTAGTTATTTTCAGGTCACATGTAGAAACTGCTTTCTTTGATTCTGGCCCTCAACAAACCAAAAGTAGTTGAGAAGACAGGAGAAAAGCAGAGCAGAGCAGAGAAAAAAGAAAAGAGAAGAGAAAGAGAAGAGAAAGAGAAGAGAAAGAGAAGAGAAAGAGAAGAGAAAGAGAAGAGAAAGAGAAGAG